>WOGN01000207.1:0-25902 GCA_015342105.1 Leptinotarsa texana | reverse complement strand
AATTAAAGAGGTTTCAAACCAAGTTATGACACGACGTTTCGATTGTTAGTATCCACAATCGTCTTCGGGAACTATAGTACTAACTTTTAAACTATTTGGAATTTTAGAGGTTTGAAGAGAAGTATTTACAAGGTTAAAAATTATATGTCCACATGTTTCAAATATGACTTTGAGCATAACTACGATGTTATATATGGAATCCGAACATACGAAGTATGTTCAGAAATTAACGAGGGTTTTTTAATCCCATGGGTTTGTAAAATCCGATTATATCACTTTTTTTCTCATTATGTTAGTATACATGCCCCTGAAGTCTGAAAAAAATGTTCAGCTGTATTCATGGTTTATTTTGTGTGTGGCAGCCGAAGAGATCGGCTATTTTCTTTTGTTAAAACATATGGATCAAAATGTGCATAAAAATTCAGTGTTAACAAAGCCCTGTAGTGGGTCTGCTATAAAAAAAGAGTTTACGACTGGTATAAGTGTTTCCAAGATGGCCGTGAAGACGTTTCAGATAAAAAATACCTCGGGGGCCCTTTGAAGAGACTTTAAATTATCCGTTGTACGCCGCTGCCTGCGTACTGGTGGTATTTGTTTCTATTTAAATTAATATTGAGTAAATTCAGTGTTCTCTCACAGCTTAGATGGATACCATATGGTGGTTAAATACATCTTACGCCTCCCCGATTTTACCAGCACATGTTGATTTGTGGAAGACTTTTATCGCGTTTAACTCGACCGTTGACAATTTTTAAGAAATGCCTCTTGCGGGGTTCCGTGCTACGAGCCCAACATTTGGGTGGTCATTAAATTTTATTGGGTGTAATAAAGTCATTTCGTAAGTAATAATTATATTTCAAAAGGTACAAAATCACCGTAGGGAGTAAAAGTATGTCGAGTCTTTTCATTTCTGGTAATAAATATTTATTCAAGTTATGGATTATTCGAAATGTGCGTGCGTTGTTTGCTTTTCAAGTTTTTCATGTTTTATTGGTTTGAGAGCATCATTTGGAACCTTCTCAGTACAAATTATTATTTTTATATATGTTCTCAGAGTAAATTTATTGTTGCGACAGTTATAAATAATTTATGGCAGTCGAAATTAACAGCCCTTGTTTGGGCACACAGTGACCGCGTTATTTTTGACTATTTAATATGCACCAATGACATCATTCTCTCCCTTTAAGTTAAGGAAATAATGCTTTGCAAATTGAATTGTTTTTCTTCTAAGACAGAATTCTTTCAAATTTCCCCGAAGAATCTTTTTAAGACTTTCGACAGTTTTCAGTGCATCAGTGTAGGATTAAAATTGAATTTTGAGAAATGGGAAATATGTTTTTGAGTTTACAAGAAACATCGATAATAGAAAAATTCAACAGTTTATCTTCTGGAATGAGCATCATATATAGGCACGAATGCACTCTGCTTTAAATAAAAAATATTGACCAATTTTCAAGAATTTTTTATGGTGATTAGTTTCCCCAATGCAAATGTTTTCGTGAATAATTATTATTAGTAGGTTTTCATCGATTTTTCATAAACTCATTTGCCATCTTTTAGCCGATTATACTTAGTGAACTTGGGATATAATCATTGAAAATTTAGCATTGGAATTAAGTTTAAAAAATTTCGTATACTCACTAGATTTCCGAAATTTCATTTTGAATTTTTAAAACAAAATATGGGTTGACAGATACGGAATTATTATTAAATGCTTCTTATGAACTAATCGTAAAGGTTTGAATGTATACATGATTTACATTCAAACTTCAAACCTTGTACAGAAACAAAAATTTTCGGAATTTTTGAAGGGTGAACATATGTTTTTTAGGAGGATTTAGTATCTGCCTGCAAACTCAGTGGTGACTGATCCTACCATTTTTCTTTTTTAGATATTTTCCGATTGCAGAATGGCTTTAATATCAGAATTTTTGACTTTTGAGATAATCAAAAGAATCAATGAGTATGTCCGGACTGTAATCGATATCTAGCATTGCCTCAGTCGTTCAATAAAAGTTTTTTGTAAGTTCCCCATTTTTTATTCAGTATGTCTCACTCATAACTCGCTTGTCGGAAATAAGATTCTGGACAACTTTTAAGAGTTAATGGACATGCCAAATATATGTCTTTTGGGTCAAATAAACATATTAGCTTTGCATTGACGAAAATGGAGATAAAACGAACTATTTTCTGTTAAAAAACATATTAAAATGTATCAAAATAGATTTCATATTCAGATAGATGTTCCTCAAAAACTTCTACGAGAAAATATTCGAAAAATCTCCCCAGACTTTATTGTGTAAGTAAAGTATATTATTCTTCATATCCCAAATGAGGAAGTTCATTCCACAAAAACGGAGTTCTCCAAATGAAAGAGTTCCTTAACAGTGAAGTTCGATGTGTACTGAGATGAACCTCAAAATGATGAGCAGCCAGAGTCCGTCGTGTATTTCTGATATGTACCGTTTTTGGTGGAATCAAATATTCCAAGGCATTGGAACACTTCCTGTGAAAGTATAGAAGAGAGACAAATTTCCAACCTCTATTCGATGTAACAGACTATCAAGGTTGCAAGTGATGTTCGCCTTTCTAATCAGGCGAATGGCTCTTTTCTGGATGGTCTGATCTGAGCTTTATAAAGCATCAAAAGCTGAGGTGTGTATAGTTTTGTGGTTTGGAACAGTATTCCAAGTTTTTGAGAAGCAGCCTTGGCAGTTCTAGCGACATGATTGTGCCAAGACATATTGCTGTTTTTGAACTGTTCATTAACATGGGACACACTGTATATTATTAGCGAAGTGATGCACAAAAAATGATTTTTCTCAAAAATTATTCTTCCCATGAAGTACTTCTTTTCAGTTTGTAATATAAATATTTTTTATTTAATTGGAAGAAATAATATAACTAATGGACAAAGTCAAGTCAGATCACATGATCAATAATAAACATATTAATTTTTTAATCTTTCGAGGATGTAGACGACAATTAAATGGCAACTTATGGCGATGGTGAAAGTTTGGTGATGATGTACATACATGCTGAGAAAAATAAGCGTCACTGATAATGATAAGACATGTTTCCAGCAATACTGCATGCTCGATGATAACGTCCGAAATAATTTTATTTATTCAATTTTCCTATCAGTTGGACATTGTTATGAAACATTATATGTTCCCTGCGTTCATTCGAGATTGGATGTAAGATAATTCCAGTGAAGACTTCAACAGACATTATATACATTTTGTATGCCCTGTTGTCTTTCTGTAAATAGCTTTTACGAAATAGAATACCTTTATCTGAAGAAGGGCTTCTCTACCTGCGCATCCCTTGCTGATCCCCTACATAATTGCAGTAATGGTATTTTCCTATTATGCTCGGAGACTAACTACTTTCAGTTTCTACAAGGAAAAAATTACTGGAGCTTGCGACGTTGCCAAGTTTGAAGTTGGCAAGGTGTGATTTACGGTTAATGACGATATTTGAAAAATTTGGTATAAGGTGAATTTAGATACTGAAACTGGTCACGAGAACTGTGATTCTAAAAGATGAGACACAATTCTGTACATAGCATACGTAATAATGATAAATTGACTCTTTTTTTCAAAGACATTCACTATTTTATCATTATATTGATAATAGTTCATATTAAAGGGAAACAGTTTACATATTATAAAAACTAATGAGAATCAAAGCATGAAATATCTGTTGTTTTAATGAATTAAAATGAAAAAAATGAGCTATCTTACATTTGTAAACGTGAGCTAAAGCAGCATTAAATTGTCTATGGTACCTATATGTCTTTGTCTATGGGTTCTTCAATTAGTGGTACCCCTAATATTTTGTAACAAATTAAATAATTAACTGTCTAGAACAAATTTATTTCTAACAATATTTCACTATCACACACTAATTTATATTCAACACTTAGCAACTTACCCCTAATTTATTTCTACTATTTGAATTCCTTGTTTAACTCAACTGCCCTCTCTGGACGAGAAGCCGGCCATTTATATCGGTAAAGGTCCGTGGTAGAATTCTGTAATCTGCTCGGTACTCGTAGTTACTTGAAAATGGCCTTATAAGCCGAAACCGGTCGTAACGTTAAATAAACATAGTAGAAACTAGACAAAAGTATTTTCTTTATTCTATATTCAACATGAATTTCTACAAAATTAACAAGTCATCAATCGAACAAGTCTTTCATATTACCTACTTGTTTGTCTACTTTCTAATGAATGAATCTACCTAAAAAGCTCAGGTATGAATTATTTAACTAATTTATTCATATAGTTAACGTGTTATTTTATGCTTGAGAAAGCTGTTGTATAGCGAAACACGTGTCGCGGTTTTTGTACAACCTTTCATAGTGAAAATCATACTGACCACTTTGACACTGTAACAATGATATCCGCCAGCCGATTGCAGTTAAATCTGATTGGTCAGCGTAAGGAGACTTGTTTATTTTACCCAATAAATGCAAATGTGTGTGGTGATCATGCTTTGATCACGCATCTATCATTATTCTTGTTACTTTTTTGATGGATGGATATAGTTTAGTGATGTACATTGATTTTGGTTGTGAATTCGGCTTCATCTTCGGAAACAATTATGCATGTTCAATCAATTGATGAAAAATGAATAATTTACACATATAAACGGCACTCTAATAGTAATGTTTTGGCAACAAATATTTCTAGAGAGAATCACACCTTCGGTGGCGTGCTAACGTTCGTTCAACAATATGTTAAATTCAAAACTGTCTACTTTATAAACAATTCGTTCGTGGAAATGCTCTTTGAGTGCTGTGTTGTATTTTCACAATATATCGACGTCTCAGTGAGTCCATAGAGACGTTTGTTGAAATTCTTTCAATCGCACAGGATTTTTGTTAGCAACGTGTGATTTTCTGTTTCGACCTCAATAATAATCATTATTAGATATTATCTAAAATTATAATTCGAATGTTGACAGTATCGAAACAACCAGAATTTTCAGAAATCCAAGTGGTAGAGTTAGTATATTCATAATTGACTAGATGAATTATTTCTTGATGACGATGCTAACTTGCTTAGCGAAACGCGCGTTGGTAGTCAGCATTTTTATTCGGATGAGGATAAAGTGTTTTCAATAGATGGCACTTTCCTACGAATTTCCACGACAATTATATGAAAACTTTCATGTGTTGTTGTGTGTTTTGTATTTGAACATTTTTTCTGTATATGTGTGTCATATTTGGATATTAACTTCTCACGTTTTCAATAATAATTATTATATAATTTTTATCATACTCATACTCGTCAAAATATTAGAAAAGAAGAAAAGAGAAACAAACTTCAAAAATCTAAACGAACCGAAAATTTCAAAAATGATGTATTACGTTTATGAATGTATTCAATTTATTTAGGAATACCCTCTTCGGAGACATTGCAAGGGTAGCTACCCCGCCACTGTAGTGGCTGGAAATAAAATTTCTGAAAATGTGGCAACACTACGCTTTGGCCGTCCCTCCCACCGCCTTTACCTTTTCAAATACAAATTTTATCAGATATTATTTACACTACTCCGTCAGATGTCAGTTCTGAGTTCCTCTTCAAGGAGATAACGCGTTCGGTTGTTCTGACTTGGGTAATAACTTGTGGGATTTTTTCCGCGTTGTAACTAATAGTGAATCAGTCAGATTTTTTCGAGTTATCAGAGTGGTTCAGTGAATTTATCAGGCCCCTCTAGTGCTAACTATGGTAATATTTCCTTAAAATAGTTTACGTCCTACACTTTTGAATCGAGATGACGGCGGAAACAAAAGAAAAAGTTTGTGAGATGAGTTTCAGTGAGAAAGTCGTTAAGGAAAACTGGACTTTCGGAAAATTGATTTACGTCTTGGTAAAGATTCTTCCAAATTTCAGCAAGTCAAAATTGTTGTTTTAATTCTTGCATGCAGTGGAACTTCTAACATGGGTTTTAGATTTATATTTAAATGTCACGTTATATTATCAGAAAATTAATTTCAGGTGATTTCGAAATGCTTTGATAACTCTGAATAATATCGAAAAGTCTGAGTACCTAGTTAATCTCAGTTCCTTTTTGTAACACAGGTTTCATCGTTATACAGTTGGGGGTGTAGCATTCTTCGGAACGGAAGTGACGAAAAGTTTAGAAGATAGGGAGAGAGGCACCCTCTTACCCAATAAGACTCGTGTAAACCTAGTTGGGTATGTTTCAATTTGAACAACGATGCCCAAAAATGTTTTATAAAATACAGTGGATACGGTATCAACGAAATGAACCTTTAACAAACACAAAGTACAATAAATTGTTATATGTACAATTCATAATTGCTGTAAAAGTAGAGGAATAAACTTTTTAAGTTATTTTCATAACTTTATTCTTGGAAACATAGTATGTCAAATCACAGTTGGTAAGTTAGCGACGTTGTCAAATTGATTCGCAGTCAAATTGAAAGTATGTTCCGAATGTTAAGCCTAATGTTTTGGTAATGGCTAGTTCATAAACAAAACTTTTATTCATTTTACTTCTTCCTTCTACTTCAGATAGAAATTGAAATTGTTTTTTTATGAAAAAAAAGTAACGCTAGTTTGGTCATGATAAATTACTTGGGTGTTCATTCACAATTTAAATAGTATATAATATTTTTCAAGAGGAATCATATTCAACAATTTAAAGTAGAAATTTTATGTAAAAATTAATATTTGCTATTTTATTTTGAAATAAATCCTCGAAGTAAAAGTTCTATCCTAGATAATTTTTGTTAGAGTAGGGGAAAAATAAAAGTATGATGTGTAGGTACTCTTTATGATTTTGTAAATATGTCAAAATGTATGTCAGTGTTAGAAATACATAATTTAACAGAACAAATCAATATGTAATATAATAATATAGTGTGTCAGCAGGTCAATATGGGTAATCAATATGTTAATTAAAAATCACAATTGACTATTTTTGAAAACTATAATTCCAATCTTTGGTATGAATTCATTTCTAGGAATATTTTTTTAAACAAAATTGACTTCTTTATATTTCCGCCATTGAATATTTCTTGGATTACTATTGTTTGTCTGAACTGGATTTGATAGTTTTCTACTTACCTCTGGTGGAAAATCAACAGTTTTTTTGCTTATTTGCATGAATATTTTGTGGCATAATTCAATAAATTTTTTTACGAATTCAGGTTTATGGAAATCGTATAAAATGTTAATGGGAAACTCACAAACATGTTTGTTTTTGTTCATGGTTTTATCTGTCCTGTGGTTTTCAAATAATATTATCTCTAGTATTATCTATGAAATATTAACATTTCTGTTCTGGTTTGGTTCATTTTGTGATAAGTTTCGAGAAGGCGTTATTTTATTTTCAGTATCGAATATAAATAGAATTCGAAAATACCATGCATTTCAAGCAAAATTGAATATTTCAATATAAATATAATTCCACTTGGAATTATGTTTCTATTGGACTTCCCTTCTGAAAAACTGACATCTAAAAAGTACTCTTAAATAATAAAGAAACCTTGTACTGCTGAAATTAACTTAATATTTATTGTATATAAATTTCACCAGCAAAATTCCTCTTATATTATCGTGGTTGGTTATCAAATGGTTGAAGAAATTGTATATATCCCTACAATTTTTCACTTATAATGGTGGTTGCCCTGAAAAAGAACTGAATTATATATTAATTCCCATTCCATTTTTTTTCCAAGATTGTAATTTCATTGACGATAATTTGTATTTTCTGGTGGCATTATTGTTATGAGAAAAATGTAACTCTTATTGGCTGTATTCACTTTTATAAAGATAGCCATTAGCAGTAAAATTGATGAAATATGTTCCATTATTGCTGAGTAACTGTTGAGAACTTGTCATAAAACACAAAATTGTCATACCTCTCCTTTTTCACAATGTGCTCTGGTAAAAGCATACAGCCAATCTACTATGATTCTTTATTAAATTTATATCTTGAATATTTCTCTGGAAATTACTGAATTTTCCATTCCATAACTTGTAAGAATATTTTGTACATTGGTAACACTACAATACTTATATTTCATTTCTTCACCAATTTTTCAAAAGATCGAAAAAGGCACAATTCCTTTGTATTATATTTCTGTTGATAAAATCTATCTTGAGAAAAACAAATCACTAAGCAATATATTTCTATATTACTGTTGGATATTCTTTTGAAATGAGCCACTTATCGACCAATTGTCTTTTCTCTTTCAAAAATTATGAATACAAAACAATTTTCTCAATTTAATATTTAAATTTAGCTTTTTTGTTTACGTTTTTTTAATAAAGTTGATAAACAAATGCAATAATTGCGATTTATGACAATTCCACAAATGTTGCTTATAGAAATTTGAACATTTGAGTTCAATTATTATTTTTTCTAGGCTAAACTTGCTGAACGACTTAACCGCGACATTTACTTCACAACAAATTGACCCAAAATAAAAAATTATATTTCAATTATTTTACTGGAATTCGCCTTCTTAATTTTATGAAGGTATTATATTCGAATCTAAATTTGGTTGTAAATTATAGGAACAAATTCTGCCCAAGAGGTACACCACAAGTTACATTTTTAAAAGAAATTTTTTGTGAACTACATAAATATTTTTTTTAACCAAATGATCCACTCTTGAAACGTTAGTTAAAAGTATTATTTTTATTGGGTATTTTTTATTTTTGAGATCTCATTTAAGTAAAATTGTAAGTAAAACTGAATTCAAAGAAAACACGAAACATTTAACATGGATTCACATTAACAGTAACTTATTGATTGACGCAGTTTAGGAAGAAACATTCAAAATCCATTAGTACTATCTCATTGTTCAAAATACGCCAACCATCATGGATTTATTTCGAGGAATACTGAGTGAAATATATATTACTACTGGGTTGCTTGTTTTCTACCACAAATTACCTATCAATGTTTAATGGTGTGTTGAAACCTCAAAAAATATTGTTCTATGAAACAGTAAAAAAATTAGGCTGGCCTTCTACTATCTACAGGGTGTCTCAAAACTTTCCAGAAAAAAAGCTAATCAGATAATGCCATTAGCCCCATTGTTCACATATTAAGATCAAATTTCATTTTTTTGTATCCTCTTCAAATTCTTGGGAATCCCAAACGTTAGGTTACTGCTTTACTCCTTGAAAGTAACGAACCAAGTGAATTAAAGTTGATCATTATAATATAATTTTTTTATAGCTCCTCAACGATAAAAACGATGAAGACGATGATGTCGAATCCAGGGCAGGAGTGAAAAAGAAGAGCGAATTGCTTCAGCAGCTCTTGAAACCTGAAAGGGACAGCGAAGAAGACAAGAAGGCCGATCTTCGCTGTCACGACGATTCGCTGATGAGAAGCCTCGGTTTTCCGTCTTCGCCTAATGGTGATGGAAGTAGAAAAAGGCCCAATGAAGACAGAGATGATGGCCCTAACAAAAGAACTTCAGATGGACAACAGGTAACACTGTTTTTACGTTATACAAAGAAATATTTTGTGTTCTGTCTCTCCATTTCCTATCATATGGTATAGAGCTAGAAATTTCAATTTATGCTGGGGCGTCAATGTGCTTTTTCGTGCTGGATCGCCAATGTGATATTTTGTGCTCTTAATATGAATAACTGTGATGTACTGGGATGAAAGCTACCAAGTTAATCTTCATCTCATTCTGGAAATTTCTCTGCACCAGTAAACATAACTTTCGGGACTTGTTATGACTAAATTATCTGTCTATTTTTGAATAATTGATATCATAAGTTGTTGGATAAAAGTTTGCATTAGGATGTATTCTATGCCATCCTGGTTACAGTGTACATATCACAGCATTAGAGTCTGAAGATGCAAATTCTAAAGACAGTCTCAAATGGGATGGAGTTTAACCAAATCATGTTATACAACATGAAAAATTGTGCGTAGATTTCAGGTTGACCTTCTGGGAAAACATCATTTCATTTATGCCTCCTGTTTCTGTATAAAGTTTTATACTTTTGAATAGATTGTCCATGTTTGTCAACGCATATAAACTTGCATTTACCCGTATTGCTACATTTCACCTCCCCCACTTTCTTACTAACGTGATTCACTATGAGACTGTACAGATTTTCGTTGATATTTTTTGTTGGCATAAGAAGAGTTGTTCTCGATTCTGAATCTCATATCCTTCCATAGTATGGAGCTATTTAGGAGTTTTTATAGCTCATATACAATATCAATGTATTATCATATTGTTTCTATTTTTGTTTTTCTAGTTTTTATCTTTTGTTCCCTACCAGATTCGTAGGGTCTTTATCTAGTTTTCAATAAACTCTCATTTACAAATAATATTGATGCAACAGTTGCAATGTGAATTTTATTTTTGAAGAAGGAAAGTAAAAAATTTGAACATTTAAAAAATTGACTGCGATACTTTTTGTAAAGGTTTCTAATTTCTGAAACTTTTAATACAGTCCACTATAAATGAAAATGTTCATATCAACACGAAATTATGATCTTCTAATTGAAATTTTTAAAGGTTACATCATCCCTCCGTGAGCGTAATAAGATGTTGGCTTCTTTACTGGCCAAGAAGCCATCGAATCATCAGCCGATTCCGCCAATACCTGAAAGCATATTGACAGCAACCCCTCATGAAAAACTTCCTAGGGTAACAGACCCTAATAAGTCGATACAAATGATAATGAACCAGCCTAATGCTACAAACTCAAGAGCGACTGTAAATAGGTAAGTACCAATCTTATCCTACCAAGTAAAATATATTTCAAATTATTCCTTTCGCCCAGATTACCTGGTCGTCCCACTCATACAAACTACCTCAGCTCTGTTCTCTCCTCGGCAAACAACATTCAAAGAACCGAGATGCGACAAATGAACCAAATCAACTCCAGTTGCTATACTTCTGCCAGTTCTAGTACAGAGAACAACAACTTGGGCTGGGATAACAACAATGTACATACCTCAGCCGACCCATTGTTATCAGAACTTTTGGATCAAGTCATTGATTTTGTACCAGAAGATATTATGCATTTATTGGATGGTGCGGGAAATCAGCCTCCTCTGAATTATCATCCTATGAACGAAGCAGTCGCCATCAATAATATTCAGAAGTCTTTGATGCTATGCGAGAGTGCCGTTAAAAGCCCTTTGTCGCCCATTTCAATGCCCGCAACTCCACCTGCTTATTCAGCGGCAAACGTGAGTATATCTTTGTATCAGAATTTTGCCAGCAGAATTATGAAATTTCTAGGTTAAGTGAACATAACAAATAGAAAACAAAATACATCAAATCAAAAGTCAAAGTAGGTCCAATGGAGAATGTTCCTCCTGACGAAAATCAAGTAGTTTTCATGAAAGAAAAAAAATCTGTTTTTCCATGACGTCCTGCACATTTTAAGCAGTTAGGATTTATGTACTATTATATTTAGGAGCTTTGTCAATAAGAATTCTATTCTTCAAATAACAAAGCATGTTTTGATTTGATTTGATACAATAAATAAAGGAAACATGAAAATTCTTCATACATGTAACAAAGGAAGGGAGATGAATTTATTGGAAGCGTTAGAAATAAATAAATTGTACAAGGACCCCAAGTTCATAACGCTCAACGACCAACTACATATATGCAGCTCGCCCCTTTTGAATTTAGGAATGTTAAGATCCATCCAATAGTTGGCAATATTGGTTAATATTGGTAACGTGTTAGGATAGGTACCTAGAGCAGATACCTGTCTACATTATATAGGACACATCTTTACAATTTATGGTAGTTACTTGAAAATGGCCTTATAAGCCGAAACCGGTCGTAACATTAAATAAACATAGTAGAAACTAGACAAAAGTATTTTCTTTATTCTATATTCAAAAACAGTTGTTTTTGAAACGAAATCTTTTGTTAATTTAACCATGTCTAATCCAATTTTCGAACGCATTTTCTGTCAATCGTCACAAAACTTGTAACAACTTGAAATATTTAGAGAAAATCATTTGAGACGAATATTGATTCGTCATTATGCGTTACAAAATTGGCCAATAGAAGTGTTTTCGAGAACTCCTAGAAGAACACATGTACGATTGTTTCAAATATACTCAAAGTGTCTGTCGGGTATTCTCATTATCTCTCGATAGAGCTGAAATCTCGACATCTCTGATAATACGAACTGCTGCCTTGACGGAATTGAGAACACAGCAACAATTCGCTTATACAGATGCACTTAACATTTCGCTGGAAAGCATTAAGAACTAGTTATCCCGTCAAAATGCCTAATCTGATCGGAAAATCAGATTAGGGATCGCAAGTTAAAGAGCGTTAGCAATTAGCAAGCGATAGTATTAAGTGAAATAATTGAAATATGTAATTGAAATCAATATTTTTAATTTTATGACACTGAGAACCTACACAGACATAACAGTATTGACGTCAAGGATTAGACCTTCCGTCCACTGGAACCGTTTTCGGCCGAACACTCTTCGGTCGTTGTACGGCCGAATGATTCCATTACAAGAGAAAGCATCGTCCGCTAGATACAACTGTTCCGGACGGCCGATTACGCCCGTCCGCCGCGCCGGTCCATTTCGATAGAAATGGGATTTTTCGGCCTCTTTCGGCCGAACAGTTGTTAGACTGTTCGGCCGAACAGTCTAACAATAATTTTGTAATATATTCTTTTTTTTTGGTTTTATAACTTCTCGGAAAATTAATCGTTTTGTAATGGATGAAGAAATATAATTCAAATTATACAGAAATTTCTCGGAGCTCATTCGATAGTAATTAAACAACTTGACAATATCCCCCTGGAGCTTGGTATGCAAATGGTGAAACTCACCAAGGCGGCACCTTTCTGCAAGAATCGGTTGGATCCAGTGGATGTCTGTTCGGCCGTATAACGGTCAAACGAGTGTTCAGCCGAATGCGATTCCAATGGACGTCTAAGCTTAGTCTGCCTGTTTTTGAACCGGACACAATCTCCTGTCAATAAGGTATCTATGAATATGTATGAAGGCTCATTTTCTTTGTGGTTCAAGGCTGAATCCTTGAATATTCAAGCCAAAATGCAAAAATATTGGTTATTCCTACAGGAACTGTTGCCATGATCACTGGTTCTTGATCTCTGGATTTTAAGAACTTTCTGGGCAGTCCATAAAATTCTGGGCCTATGTTTCTGCAGCCCCAGATCCGCCGGACTCACGACATTTTAGCTAAGCTAATATTTTGATGATAAATAATGTAATATATAGTTCAGACATGAGTAGCAGGTTGTTTTCACACATATCACCATGAATAATTTTTTAACGGAGAAATAATGCTTCACTAAAACTATGTTGCCGAAGCAGCTTGAAAAAATATGCGGTAAAATGTATGTCTTACAATCAAGTAATGCAATACTGATCTTTTCCAAAACAAGCACTTTTTTTATCACCAGAAAAGCAATACCTACTCTTCTAAAAAAGGCCTTGAATTGCTTTTCTGGTGATTGAGAAGAGTGCTTGCTTTGGATTCATTCTACATTCCAGTTTCATCGCTAAACTTTACTCAATATTTGACAAGAAAAATATCAAACACGGACATTTCTGGATGCTTAGAATACTGACAATAATGTCCAAAAGTAAAATGCGGTACTTACACAACACAAGTAGGGTATGTCAAGTCTCGACTTACCTGGAAAAAAAGTTAAAATCAATAAGATTATTATATCTATGACATTCAAGCAAGGTTATGTGTCAAATTCCAAAGCGACTTAAGAAGCCGCAGTACAGATTCCCAATGTTAACGAAGGCGAACTCATTATTTATTCTTTTCGTGAACACATTTTAAAAATTCGTTTTAACATTACACACAGTTTTATCCAATTTAATGAAATAAAAAATCAATCTTGTATAGATACCAGGAATCTACTATTCCAATCTAACACACTGACTTTTTCATTTAACCAATATTGCCAACATTCGAAATAAAAAACTCAAGCAAGATTTTCTTCACGTTGCAATCAAAGTCAGAAACTTTAAGAAACCTGATGTATAAAGTTTCGCTTTACTGCGAAAATTGAATAGATTTTGGAAATAAGTGATCAACTCAAAAAAACTAGTAAACAATTAATCCTTTTGAAAATCAACATGATAAGCTCAACCGAGTTCTTGCGGATGGTTATTTTACGGTTCTTGCGATTATCTCATGAGCCACAATAAACCCGCAAGGGTTTATTGTGGCTCACACCTATTCACACTCGACCAAATAAACCCAGCTTCTTAACGAAGCCGATTAGTTTGTATGGTAAGTGGTATTTCAGGTCTGATGGTAAGAGTACGGCTCTGCCAAACTCTAAAAAACTGAAAAACTGATTCGGTCCCCAGCGGGGCAGGCACAAAGTATGTGCTCTGCTGTTTCATTATTTTTCCAAACAGAGGCGACACACACTGTCTTCCGACAGTCAGAGTCTCTGCATATTATGATTCAAATGACAGTGACTTCTAAGAAGGTCTGTTAGACATCGTAGTTCATCCCTACTGTAGGTAGGGATGAATTACGAAGGGTGAATAAACGCCTTGGAGTGAGCCGATTCTGAAAGATTCTGCCAGACGTCCATCAATATTCATGCCATCCAGGTGTTCAATTTTTGTTTGGCAAAGCCTGAAGCGATGCCAATGAGAGGTACTGGTCAGATGAAGCTGCTGGTTTTTATGAGGAGGTATTAATTAAATAGGTATAATTTCCATATGAGATTTATTTTCATTTGGTGAATTATGTTAGAACACAGCGTTTACAAAACGTATTCTATATATTTCATTATTAAAAACTAACCTTACGATAACATAGCTTAGATTGGTCCTGCATACCTGCCTCAAATCTTTCTAATTCCTGACCATCCAGAGGAATTCGCCAACGACGTAATTGATGATATCATCATTCAATTTAGATAAAAAAATTTCTACATATATACACATTTTATTATGATCCCTTACGGCTATTTCCATCAAAGTATAAAAAAAAACATGGTATTATATTCAATCGTCCCAGTCTTCACCACAGCAACATTATGAAATATAACTTTTACTTGACCTTGCTGTTATAACACTAAAAATAAACTATAAATAATTCCGGCTGAATCCCCGAATGTAGAATAATAATTTTCAAATGAATTATTATTTTAGAAAACGACAACTTCACTAAATTACCATTTTTTTGCTGCGAGCGATTACATCATCGACGTTAAGCAATTTTATTTTCATGTAATACAATTGGTGAACACTATCGTAATTGCCAAATTTTTGTTAATTGCAATTATCAAATAGGGAGGTATTGAAAAAACAAAGTCACCAAGGGAACAAGAGTTACAAATACCAGTTGAGTAATACTTAAAATATAACTCACTCATATAAATATGATAAAGTTAATCGCATCGAAGAGGAGAAAATCTGTAACACAGTCGGAATTCATTGGCTTTAAAAACCTGGAATGTCTCGATGTACAGTCGAATCACGTTTTTGTACGTACCAAAATATGAAAATGAATGCAAGGTATTCATAAAGCTACAGATTATTATTCACAAACTAAAGTTAATATATTTTTCTATCCTTAGATCGGATATTAATCAATTAGTCTTTGTAAAATATTTGATTACTATACAATTACCTCTGGAGGATCATTTTATTGATTGAATCAGGGCGATATAAGAAATATCATCCCTGTGTTAAACAACTATAATGATTCTCATAGATTACATAATGAACTAGGAATCGTATGTTGAAGGGTAAGACCTTGTTAATCCTTAGGTCGCACAAGTTTCAACTTTTGAGGTTTGTCGTTCATATGGAGGCGACAACGGTTCAATGGAAAACAAATTTTAACAACTTTTAAACAACCATGCGTTCACATTGAGCATGATTTCATGCATGAAAGTCAAAGTATATAAAAAAATAAAATATACCAAAATATATTGAATGGCAGAAGAGAAAACTAACAGACAAAAAGCAGGTAGAGAAGATATGAGTGACGTGACTCGTCCTGGACGACCCTGCACATCAACAACCGATGAAAATGTTGAGAAAGTGAAAGTTGCTGAGGATGCCGGCATATCGGTTGGCTTATGCCATGCAATCTTTTCGGAAATTCCGGGAATGAAGTGTGTGGAAGCGAAGTTCGTTTTGACCAAATAAACCGTCGCATGAGCATTGCTCAGGAATTGTTGAATGACGTCAACGGCGATCCCCTTTTGCTTAAAAGGATCATAACAACACCGTGATCATGCCTCAGCCACCGTATTCACCAGATTTGTCCCCCTGCGATTGTTTTCTGTTCCCAAGATTGAAGATACCAACGAAAGGACGGCGTCTTCCTACGATCGGGATAAAAACCGAAGCGGTGCGAGATCTCAAGGACATACCAAAAAGTGCATATCAGAACTGCCTCAAGGATTAAATAAATTTAGTTTAAAAAACTAAAAACCACGCTTTTAAAGAACAAACTGAAAAATTTAAATACTTTTTTGAATAAGCTTGAAACAATAACGAACGAAAAATACTAATATTATTCTGAAAAAAAGAGACAAGCGCATGATATACAAAAAATATGGCACAAAGCGCCCATGTTTTTTTCATAATAATACTAGTATTTTTTGTTCGTTATTGTTTTAAGCTTACTTAAAAAAATATTTTAACTTTTTAGTTCTTTAAAAGCATGTTTTTCAGTTTTTTTAAACTATATTTATTTTTCAGTTTCGTATTCTATAAAATCGTGTTTTTCAGTATTTTTAAACTATATTTATTTTATCGAAACTTTGGGATCAATCAGCGGTAGAATAATGACCAGTGATATTTTCCGATTCCGGAGAGGGAGCCTGAAAATCAGTTACCAAGCCCAAGGAAGGCAGCAGGCGCGCAAAAGAGGGTTACAAAAAAGCAGCAAGCGCGCGTGTTAATAAAAAAAAATACTTTTATCAAATGAAGAAATACATATAAAGTGAGTTCGAATTATATTAAGGAGGCTACGTACAGCGCCATCTGGCCGCGATTAGATCAAGCAATAACATCGATATATCAAGGAGGTTACGTACAGCGCCATCTGCCTGAGAATAGTGTTCAAGAAATGAAGAATTTATGTTCTCAATTTACCAAGTCTGTACACGAAACGATATATCCTGTTTCAGTTCAAATACTGAATGTCGATTCATACAGAGCCAATGACCTCTATACAATTTTACTGAATTTTAATAAGCCTCCGCAACAAAAAAAAACATTTCAAAGTAGTAAAACTTAGTAATCAAAATAGCACTCAAATGCATTTCTATTTTTTCGAATAACTGGCAACGTCCTGTACATTCCATTTTTTTCAACAAGGAAAAGTTCTCGAACCGATAACTCGTCTGGCTGGTTTTCGCTTTTTCTTTAAACTGGTTTCAGCACGTTACGTCCATCCAAGTTCATTCCACCGTGTAATGTTATACTAACAAATTAGAGGGCGCGACTCGAATTCCAACTATATCATCGTCATTTCAAGGACTCCAGATTACATCTTCGTCCATTAATACGAATAGTCTATTTGGGTCGAGATTTTGGTTGTTTCCCGGGTTTAATTCGAAATGTATACACATTGCTAACGAGTTGGGAATATTAATTGCTTACATTTGGATACCTAACTTGAATTTCGTGAAAGAGGTTCAAAGGTAGTTGTTTCTCATCACGCACTGTTCGTTTTTAATTTTCTAGGGAAACATCAAACTGTGAGTTCACGAAAATAACCCCTGATGAGCTCAAGGAAATTAAGGTATGAAAGATAAATGATCAAAAACCCCTTTTTTATACGTGCCGTTTTTCATCTGATCACACTATTTGTTATCTGTAATAACAAAAATCGAAGACAAAAAATGTAGTCTGTATTTGAAAAATAAAGTTGATGATGAAATCTACTGAACGAAACGTCAAGTTGCAAATTGGTTTATATCAGATTATTTATCATACGAAATGGAAGCGGTAGTGTCATAAAACGGAATTCGTCAATTCTAGTTTTGGCGAATATTTCGAAAACAACTACTGATAAGAAGTTTTCGACTAATATAACCGACTTTGTAGGTCTTATCGATTCCGAGATAGCAATAGAGGTATCAGCAACCTGTATATTTGGAAAATAAAATGAGTCACTATTTTGTTCACAATAAAATTCTCTGCAATGAAGATCTCATAAGTTTTTGCAAAAATCATCGTTTATACAAAAAGTACAAAATTAAATTTGTTGTGAGTTTCGTGGTGGCTGTGGTAGTAGTAGACGGACGTGCCGATAACGTCCGTCCACAAAGACGGTACGCGGATGCCACGTACTAGTCAGGACTTCTATTTACGTTTGATTGTCTATTGTGCAAAGAGGTTAGTTAAAGTTTATGTGAAAGTTTAGACAAAAATGTCAAGTGAGGCCCCTTTCATTCACGCCGGTATCCAGGCCGGTTGGTTTTAACGATATTCTAACTAAAATAAAATGTTGCTTCTTGTTATGGAATTAAACGATATTCTCATTTGGGATATCCTGTATGATTAAATCTCATTTTAAAATACTCCTTCAATATGTCATAAAAAAAGTATAGTGTTCGAACTTTATTCTTACGAGTACTGGTCAGATTTCTTGATAGGTGATTAATAATTTAGAATTATTTCACATATATCTGCTTTTTTGTATTTGTGATTTTGAATGGGAAGATTCTGAAACTTCTGAGCAACACTTCATGAAAAATTCTATTCTGAAGCTTCTGAGCAACACTTCATGGAAAATTCTAAGTCCACTTCATTTATACAAATAAAATGAAAACATCTTTATGAAACATATATTCGATTTTTTAGTGAAGAACACTAAATTTCATGATTAAAAAAAACATTAGAGGAATGAAGTGTCATTTAATTATTTACTACCAAAGAGCCTATAAGGCACCAGTAGGATGACAGTGTTCCATATAAGTGAAATACTACTTTCATTAATTATATTGTGTAGGAATCCTATGGATGATATCTGATCCGATCCCATAACGAATGTTTGGAATATAAACCTCCATGTAAAAGTATTTGTTTCGAAAGTATTTTTTTCGTATAATTCAATGTTTAAATGAAAATAGCCTTCCAGTTTGTGTCAAAGATACTTCTTTGCATGATCTACACATGTATAGGGTTAATTTTTTAAATTGATTGCTTCCTTTCTTTCTTTGGAAGATTCTCACATTTTTTATATATAAAGATTGAGAAGTAGAAGGCCAAAAACTTTCTCAAAAATCAATCTCTACTAATAATATCCTTACGAGTTTTCATTTCTATAGAATTAACGTTTTCTACGATTCTATTCAAATATTTTTCTATAAATATCTACACTTATCTCCTATGATTTCATAATTATAACTGTTCCATTAGTACTAAAGTAAATAATTCAAATTTTGAAGAGGCGATGACCTGGTCCAACAAATAGAAAATGAAAACGGAATATTTCAATCAAAAACAATGAATGAGCTTCCTCACTCAAATATGAATGGACAAGGTTACTGACAATATAAGAATACTTCATTCGATTCATTCAGACAATTCAAGTAGGCGTCATCTCCTTTATGGAGAATGGCAGACGCTGTTTTCAAACGGAAACGGTAAATTCTTTGACGACTCCAAATGCTTTTTTTACCAAGAATAATTACTTGAAAGGTTGTTCACAATTGAGATTTTAGGATTAAAAAACAAAAAACTCAAGTACACCAAAGTGGTTCGGTAAATATACGCGAGTTTTATTTTTCATCAGAAAAATAGTAAACGCTGTCAACTGACGTCACTGATTAGCTTACCATACATCTGATGAAGATTATTTTTGGTAAAAAAAGAAACAGTGATTGACTTTGAAAAGTGACAATGTTTTTACTGGGGAAACCAAACATTTTCTTACAGATTACAAGAAACAAACGAATTTCAGTCGTCGTTGTAGTCAACGCCCATACCAATGATGATGTCTAACACAGTAGCGTACGAAACGTTTGGTACTACAAGTTCCATTCGATTACGAATTCGGTCCGAATTTTGGTTGTCTCTAAATGTGTTGCACTTTACTGGCGAAGTAAAGCTAATACCTTTGTCCAGAAGTCATAAAAAAGGGAGAGTTTTCAGAAATCAGTTGCATAAAAGGTTTTGAACAGATCTTCCGTTGAAAGCAAAAGTGACTAACCTACGAGAACATTCCATTTGAAAGTATATTAACCGTGATTATTTTAGCTCACTAGGTATTATGCTATCGGTGGTTTATTCAACTGTGGTGAGCCTATCTACAACTGAACTTTATTATAAATGCCTACCTACGATAGGTGCGCTAATATTGTAGCACAGTTGTTTGATAGACGAATTTCCGAGAAGCATTTTAAGCGTAGCAAAAAAAAGAGAGAGGGAAACGATATTGGCGCTAAATAAAAACGAATACCTTCAAAGGAAATAGTGGAGAGAAGTTGCTGAAATATATTGAATATAAACGTATAGCTTCCTCGTAAAAAACTTTGAATGAATTGAGGAATAAATTTCGTTAATGGATTAAAACGAAAACCAACAGAATAAAATAATTCCATTAACGAAATTTAAACAATTACTCTGAATCTCAACCACATAAATTCAAAATTTATATGCCTTACTGTTTCTTTCAAAATCCACTAAATATTTACAAATCTTTAAAACATTTCGAATGGTCAATATCAAGTGACATTAGACAGAAGTTTTAAAAGTCCGCCTTTGTGAGCCACTTCAAAATTCTCAGATCGTATGGTTTGATATCAATCCAATTAATTACCTAATGAGAATAATGCGACGAAATTTTAGGATTTTCCGGTGTTTCATAAATAGAATACAGCTGATTTTATTTTCACCCCCCTAAAGGCCCTTTATTTTCACAAACTCGGTATACTTCTGAGTATATCTTGAAAAATGTGACAATTGTAGGCTGTAATGTGAAGCAACCATTCGGTATTTAAATAATTTGCAGTGTTATGAATGCATAATCCATTGTTACCTCCTTGCTTTCTGCATTTATTACAACAGTTATCTAATTAACCAAATCACTCATGCTACTTATATATTTTTTAAAGTACATGAGCATCTTTTGGAAACTAACTTTATCATAAACATTTGAAATAATGAGGCGGATAATTTGGGTAATGAGATTGGAATTAATAGCGATAAAACGACAGAAAATAAAAATGAAATTTGAATCATTCGCCAATTAATACGAGTCACCCTGTATGAATATATAGTTTTGAAAATCAATTTATAAGTGCACAGCAATTGAATCCACCTTCCGTGGTAGCATGTACAAACGACAAAATAGTACCTAGTTAGTAACAGCAAAAGCCCGCGTAGAATTACCGGCGAATGATTATCTACCTTACAAGACTAGTATTCGACAAAACGTTGACCGACATTTGATAATGAAATAAAACTTTACGCCAAATTTCAAAGCGTTGTTCTTTGTTATACGTAATTATAAAACGCACAAGAAATTACACAAGACAATCGACAAACGCAACCATCATGGCTACGCGGCCGCATACAGGCACGTGTCTATTTCTATATGCACAGAAACAACTACGTCGAAAAGATTAGAAATAACTGAAATACTCACGAGTAAATGATTTCACAAAGGCACGCAACACTGGCTAATAAATCCAAATTTGGAAACACTAATTTTCAACGCACACAATTCTGCACTAGAGCTTGTATAAAATCGGGAAGCAAACAGCATAAAATGCGGTTTGTAGTTTGTCGACGGCGTCTACAACAACGTGCAGCCAATCGACGTTGTAGCAGTCGTTCTCACAGAGTTTAGTGAGTTTGTATTACTGATGCGACGTTGCCAAGCGAAAAACAATTAAGCATATCATATCAGTCCGACCTGCGTTTAGATACTAGCATGAACAGGGCCGGTTTCAATATATTGGGTGAGGCTATCGCGGTCGAGTTTCATCATGTTAGGTTATCAATATTTTTTTGACATGAATTATTGGCATTTTCGGTGATTATTCGTCTCAAGGGCCCGAGGTAGTTTTTGAAAAAAATTATTAGACGTATGCATTTATTTGTCAACCGATTACGAATCAGAAGTCAAAATGTGGCACTTTGGTCTACCTTCTATGATACGGCCACTCAAAAATCGAAAAAAAACACCTTTGAATTTCTTTTCCAGTAAACTATTCATGATAATAATTGTAAATATTCACAATATATACTTCATTTCCAATACTGATATACTCTACCAGTTTGACAGGTACACTAATTTATAAAAATTATCAACCATAATTAATAAAGATTACTAATTGGGAAACAGGTAATGATTAGAACACGTACCCAACAGGTACAAAGACAGCCTAAATATTGTAACTGATTGTTCAACTGATTCTTAGATTCGTCGCTATTATTAATAATAACTTTTGATAAAATTCACTCAAACAATTTTTTTTTCTTATTAGTCAGTGGGCTATGCTTGAAGAGTGGCAATAAGCAAATCTAAAGAAATGAACTTTAAATGTTCAAGCCAGTCTCGATTATACCTACACAGTAGGTTGAATGGACCTATCAGAAAACAACCACTCCCCAGGCTAATACCACAAAGGGCATCCTGCACTGACGCTTGTCGGATATAATCCAACGCCCATCGTGGTATTAGTCAGGGAAGTAATTGTTTTCTGATAGACGTCACTCCATTCAACCTACTGTGTAGCTATATTCGAGACTGGCTTGAACATTTAAAGTTCATTTCTTTAGAAATGTCCTCAACTATCAATGTTGATTTTGAAATGGATACGTAGTTAGCTGTCTAAAGACAACACCAAATAGAAATGATACTTTAATTTTCAAAGTAAATCACTGAGTAAAACTAAAACAATTTTAATCAATATTGTTATTTGCGGCATGATTGATCCAAAAGAGACTCAAGTTGGAAAAAAGGCTCTGTTGGCTAGATGTATGTACGTTGTCATATGTCGAGTGTTCTGATCATCTCCAAATACAAATATTTAAAATGTTAATTGAGAAAAAGAACTTCCTATGTTTTTATACCACTTGAATTTGTAACTAACGTTACTGCAGTTGCGTCCTATAAGGAGTTTACTGTATTAGTTTGAAAATGTTCTCCTAGGACGAAACTGCAGTAATGTTAGTTACTAATATAAGTGATATAAAAACATAGGAAGTTTATTTCTCAATTTTCATGATGTTCTTCTACCACGTAGGAGATGTAGATCTCGTATGGCTACATTCATCAATTTATTTGAAATGCTCGTTGTATATCTCCTCGGAATTGTATCGCTACTTATTTTATGTCTCAATTCATCTAATTTTGAAAATCTACTATTGGTATAATGTATAATAAACAAGTAACTGAAAATAGTGGATGAGTAACAACGGGAATGAAACTGCAAAGTGCAAACTGCGCATGTGTGAATTTTGCAATTTCAGAAATAAGAAGAAAAGTGGAACACTGAGCAAACTTTTCTCCCTCTAACTCGATCACAATTGAAGATTTCTGTGTGTAAGGCAGCGTCAATTTTCATTTGTCGACCTATAACTTCAATTTTAGGATAATCCTAATATATTCATTTATATTTTATGGTGTTCAGAGCAATTCTAATGTACATGAGCTGCTTATGGCAACTGACTTATTTATTTGGTAAGGATCAATATCGTGTCAGTATAAATATATTTCCAATAACCACATTATGTGACCATCATGTTGAACTTCAAAATCAGTCCCTGTTAAAGACAGACATATTTAACGCTTTTGCGGATTTTTCTATATACCTATGAAAGAAGAACAATAAGTAATGAACTGTTTTGTTATATAGTAACGAATCTGCCGGCCAGCGAACAAACACATGACACCACCGAAAAAGGAATGCAGTCGGCAACTGCCGGTAAAACTCCATTTAAGTATCGAACCGACTACAGATTTCTAGAAACGACAGTTACCTATATAAGCCCGGCTTCCCGACCCAAGAGGGAGTTCAGATAGTGAATCGAGCGGTTAAACAAGAAATTCAAATAGTGGAAATAAATTAAGCGTTAGTTGCTAAGTGTTGCAAATAAATTCACGTGCAACATCATCGCCTCGACTTTGCACAAACGACATCGCCATATTTTAACCAATTTAGACAAACTTTTGATGAATTATATATAAAAATCTTCCTATTCCTTTCAATAAATAAGTACAAATATGTTGAACATTCATCAAATATCAAAAAAAAGTTCTTTATCGGTAAAAACTGACATACAGTTTGAGATACCGGGAATAATTTCCAGTTCTAAGTATTAAAAAGCAATTATCATACAAAAAAAACAAGTCTTTTCGGCGATCAAAGAAAGGAGATCTGGTTCTTTAATACACATAGTCTGACAAATTACCAAATATCTTCTAAATAATTTCTACAGCGAAGAGTAATACGGTATGTTGACAAAACAACAAGCACAACACACACATACCAGTCATTTTAGTAAGTAACAAACAACAGGCGTATTACACACAAGAGGCTCCATGTTCTAATCTAACGCTGCTAATATTGATTGTGGTGAAGTTGAAGATAAGACAAACATCAGAGGATAAACTTTGAATTTACATTCGGGTTTTGCAAAGCCAAACGAAGTGATTAATTCAGTATTCAGAAAGTTAGATACGATGTAATTCGGGTCTATACGTCGATGCCAAGTAAGGTATAATGTTTTCGTTCCAATTGATTAGTTTGCGTTAAAAACGATTGAGGTGTAATTTCTTTCTAAATATTCCATTTAAATGAATTTCTGTGTGTGGAACTATCGACGAAACAATGGAAATGCAAAATGTCGAAAAAAAATAATGCTGTTCATAATAGATTCTTCGTTTCTTACAGTAAGGCTGACATTGGGATTCCTTGTGTTTTGATTCCCTGTTCATTCTATTCTCCATTCTTTCAAATGTCCCTGGCCAGTAATTTAATTTCTCTCACATATGTTGGTCGTTTTTAGACAATTTGAACGGAGTTTTCCAATTAGCGACTGAATACAGAAAACCACGTAGTTTCTATCTGATTCTATGTTTCATTCTGTCTGCCATATTTATCTACTTGATACCTTCCAGTCTGTGTAGCCAAAACAACTTTGGTTGTGTTGTTTACTTTTTACTGAATTCAGCATGTGTTGCTTTTTCAGGTTCCCTCCTACCCTTGCAGTTTATTTTCTGCAAGGTTTACCTTGAAAATTTTCTTGTTTTTTATCAGATTCAGATCTAAATCACGTTTCAACCAACAGTCTTGCTCACATCCCCATAAGAATGTATGCATGCTTACCAGCCTAAAAAATAGGTCCTTTTGTAGATATCAGGAAATATATTCCTGACTTCTGAGATTAGGAATGTTCATATAATTTGAACAATGGAACGCCCAAGCACTGGTAGTAATCAACGTTATTGCCCTTAAAATGTAACAGTATCAGTTGTTTTTGATGTGAAGGGTTCGAGAATATCGTTATTAGATTATATGACGTCTGAATTCTTTTCTGAATGTATTTTGTTATTATTATCTGCGCTTTTCATCATATTCTTTTTTTCTTTTGTTCCACATATCTTTGCCAATTTCTTTATTCTTTTTCATTTCAAGTCACAATAATTTGTTTTCTTCACAAACCGGTGTTCTTACATTTATAAATTTCATATATACTGTTACGAAATATCTAACGCTGCAGCTGACCCAATTCCACGAAAGGATCTGTACTCAGGTAGAGCATCACGTCACACGCACGTGTAGGCGATTAACTCGAAA
Organism: Leptinotarsa texana; assembly: GCA_015342105.1. Lineage (NCBI taxonomy): Eukaryota > Metazoa > Arthropoda > Insecta > Coleoptera > Chrysomelidae > Leptinotarsa > Leptinotarsa texana. The sequence goes on along the minus strand of WOGN01000207.1, from coordinate 109 downwards.
AGTATAGAATGAGATTTCCAACGATTTTCTTAGAACTTCGAGATAAATCGATGGGACTATATAAACTGGTGGATGCCTTCGACAGGCATCATTATTAGTCAGAGAGTAG
>WOGN01000206.1:0-29143 GCA_015342105.1 Leptinotarsa texana | reverse complement strand
GACGGGACGTGCCGTGCTGTGCTCTGTAGGACAAGTGGGCGATAAGCTTTAATGTGGCTCAAAAAAAGCCGGACTATTTTGTTCTCTGGCATGTACACATTGTCAAGGCCGATCATGCTCTAATATTGAATCACCAACAGTAGAGGATCCGTTTGATTCAAACCAGGCGACATGCGATACATCGCTATTAATGCAGTTTACATGTACTCAGGATGAAGATGAATAAGAACAAGAAGAGGAACAAGACAAACAAACACAAGAAGATCAAGAAGAAGTACAAGAATAATAATTCGAAAGTTACGACTAGGATGATTAAATTTCAGTACTAAAATTGATTGTATCTTTTCAGTCTCTGCTAATATCCATTATTTTGCAATGGTTTCAAATTAAGCAGGATCACAACTGACCCGTGGAATAGGCCTACTGGGGAAACCACGTTAAAAAAACGCGCTAAGTACACTACCTCATAGGTGGCGTGGAAAAGTGTGCATATTATGACGATTACAGCTTTTTGAATCGTTATATCTCAAAAATGATGGCTCGTAGGAAAAAATATTGATACATTTTTATAGATAATTTCATGATCTATAATTTTTGTCTGAAGTATCTTATGATAAAAGTTACCGTTTTGCAGAAAATCGCGAAAAACTTATTTTTTTGACCTTTGACCTCGAATAAAATAGTTTCCATACTGGGGAAAATTTTATTTTCAATCATATTTTAAACAATCTTATTTATTTTGTATCTTGGTGGGAATTTAGGTAGCTTCGAATGTCTAAATTGATCAGACTATTCATGGAATATTAAACATTTAAACCGGTTTCTTAAAACCATATTCTCTGATCATGGAATAACTGACCAATTATTCGAATTGATATTGGGTCTTACCAGGCTGAACAGGAGTAGTTCCATTTCCATTAGTTTCATGTACTTCACTCATACTCAGGTTAGTTGCCTGATTTGGAGTTGAAACATGACTTGTGCTAGTTGAAGACTCTGAGAAGAAAGTAATATGAGTTTCATAGTTACAATATCCAAAAGTTGAAAAACAGAATTTTAACATAAATGATTTTCAAGCGCATTTCTTCATTTTGTTGGTATCTTAAAGTAACAGTGAATGAAATCAAATAAAACAGACATATACTGAAGAACACGTTGAAAAGAATATTTTATCACATACCCTTCAAATGCGACATTATCTCATGACTTGGAGCGGATTTCGATCCATGATGACCCTCACCAGTGAATAAACCAATCAGAGAATGCCTTTGGTGACGTTGAGGTACTTCCGTTGTCATTTGACATGTTGGGCCTGTTTCCTTTTTAGTGTCACTTGAAGACTCGGTAGCTGAAAGAGAATAAACACTAACAAGAAGTTTCGATGCACTATTGCGCGAAGCTCACATTCATCTAGCTCTTCTTTCAACAATTTCATTTCTTGGGCCAGCTCCATCAGAAGAGCTCCCCTACTTTTGGGGAGTGGTAAACCAATACTCCGCATCTTGTTCCGAATCTTGGTGTGCATGTTCCTTTCGAAATCTGATATGGGTGGTTGGGCCAGCTTCAAAGATTAAGCCAATTGGTATCACAATTATAAATAGCAAAAATAGCAATGAACAAAATATCATAAATTATTGGTCAGTTGATTTGACTTGGTTGTATTGTTTGAAAACTCGATCAGACCCATTTTAATCTAGTCTAAACTAGTGAAAGCAGCTGCTTTCTGAAAAGTTTCTAAGAACTTCAGCTCTTACCTTCTGGAAAATGAAAGGTTGCATAAGAATATATAACACGGTTCTATGTGTGACTACAAAATCCAGAAAGTCCCATAAGAACGTAGCAGCTTCATTTCTTTTACCAAGTTCTCTCATAGTTCTGCCAATTTTCAACCAGTCGTTCATCAACTCTCCTTCAAAGCAAATTGCCATTATCTTCAGAGCTGTAAGAGAAAAAATTCAGTTGGGAGACGAATAATTTTGAAAATGTATCTCCATCCAAGAAAATCAAAAGCTGTCCCTACCTAAAAATGAAACCTGATACAATGAAGTATTGATCTTTGCCGAAGTTTTTGTATCTCTAGTACCGGTGAAGGTAAGACTACCGGTTCTAATTTCACCTGTTGGTTTGACGTTTGTTCCAGATGGCCCCACAGATTTTGTATTTGGTGGACTCATAGCATGGAGAACCAACGTAAGAGCGAAACTTATGTCGCTGTGTTTCATTTGGGTAACATCTACGGAAAAATATTGATATCTGGTGTGGAATTCTTGCTTCAACTAACCTTTTCTTCCTGAACCAACCCTCAGACACAACGGCATAATGAGATTCATGATGATACTTTCAGTTTTATCTTGAGTTGGAAATATAGAACTTCCACCACAAACTTGCTCTAGCGTACAAGTATCCTGGTTGAAGAAAAGAAGAAAATCCGGAACATTATATGGACCCTGTTGATGCGAAATACAAAAATATTATTGAAATTCATAATAAACAGCAGACATACTAATATTCGTTATTTTTACTAGTTCAAGAGAGAAAACTCTTTGAAATTGTATTTACTTGAGTATTTTGTATCTGCAGAGCTATCAAACGAACGACCATGGAGCAAAAGTGTGGTGGAGGAGCTTGACTCATGAGAGCTGCCGTAGCCCCAGAAACTCCTTCAGTAGAACAAGTGTCACTGACAATAAGTCCCTGAAATAACAGATATTGAATGAGTAGTTTTTGGTGGAAAAATTTAACACAGGCACTAACCTGACATGTGTTGATAAGTGCTTTGATATGAGACCAGTGTGTAATGTAGGGGTATTTCACCATGGTATCATAAATTCCTTTGAGCAAACCTGCAGCAGCATCCCAATCAGTATTCCTCTACAAAAGTAATGGAATATTTTATACAATAATCAATAAATGCAAAGTTCTTTACTCTTATAGACGGTTTCTTAGAAATTTTCTGAAACACTTTATCCAACCTCCTAAGAATAGTCACCAGTGCCGGTCTCATGGAATCGTTAGCCCATTCAGTTGATGGCAATATGTAACTCATATAATGTTGTAGTCCTCTGCATCCCATAGATTCAGGATCGTATGGAGACACTTTCAGTAGAGTGTGTGCTATGTCAGCTAATCTCTGAAAGAATCAGTATTAAGAGAACTATACTTCATAATACATTTTTCTCATTATAATTTACTTTCGTGAAAGACTACGTGTTTTTAGAATCATTTTCTAGAACACACTGTATTAGCAGACAAATATATCATTTGGACCAATAATTTTTTTTTACTACCGTCTAAGCCACTAATTTAGTACCCAGAACATACCACATGTGACTTTATATCCAACAACTCTACGATTTTCCCATCCTGGTTGTTTTTTTTATTGAGGTCTTGCAATCTAGTCGTGGCCCTACACATAAACTCGCCGACAAGAGAGAGTAAAACGTCACGAGGTCTCCTGTACTCTGCTCTGAGCACTTCTGAGTCTTCGACGTCATGTTCATACATACTCTTAGCTCTGGAATGTTCGCTCATGAATTTGGAGTGAGAGTCATCTTCGAAGTCGAAACCGGGAGAATACGGCCCTCGACTGTAATTTCTTTGGCTTGAGCCTTTATGTTCTGGACTGGAACGGTAGGGGCCGTTGTAACTCCTGGAATGATTATTTGGGTTGTGTAAAATGATATTTGGTTGATATGCCAAATCAAAAAATCTTATTTTCAAAACTATTTCTATTTATTCCAATAATCTAACATGTCTAGAGAACATGACTTCACTATGAATTGACCACTATTATGTTACTATAGACATACGGATAATTTCGACCGAAAGTTCTACAAGCAACGGCCTTCCAAAAATTATATCAAATACACCAATGAAACATCACAAGAGCCATGAGAACAACACCAACCGCGGCAATGGAATTAATTACTGGTCTGACCCCTCTGGACCTGTACGTTGCCTTAATGGCCATGTTACGATTGCGCACGGCTGGTGTAAACCTCGAAGTAGGAATGGGTCAATTGAGGCTGAGCCTATGGCGAGAAGCGCTTACTGCCAACCTGTGCTGCAGGCAGACTGTTGCAATTGAACCCAAGTTTGTGTTTAATAAATCATACAAAATACAAAAAAAAATTACCCAGAGTGAGATGCTACAAATGTAATACGCATATATATAGACGGCTCAAAAACCAAAGAAGGCTCAGGATGTGGAGTGTACTCAAGATCACTAACCCTAAGGATTAAGTGTTGAATGGAAAAAATACCAGCGTTGTTCAAACAGAACTGACTGGTATCTCAATCGCGTCAAAAGGAATAACTAGGAAATAAATTTCTGGAAAAAACATAACAATATTAACTGATAGCAGACAAGTCCTATTATCCTTGAACAGACAACGTGTTACCTCAGGGCGAGTACTTGAGTGCCACCAAGATTTAGCCGTAGCCTAGGTAGATAATAACAGTATCCTGAGGTGGGTTGAAGGGCACGACAGAAGTAAAGGTAATCGCATTGCTGACTCTACAGCCAAGGAAGCGGCTGCACTAAGAATTTTAGGACCAGCGGCAGCTACGGCCTGATGAGTTTGACAATTGCGAAATTAGCCAAAAGTCACACCCATGCTCAATCCCTAAAGAGATAGGATGGAATCAAAGGAAGCAATCTTGCCAGGATCACCCTGGGCTACCCTGGGAAGCTGGCGCCGAAGAAATATCTTGCGGTGACCAGGAAAAATCTACGTTTAACAGTAGGAGTTCTGACTGGCCACTGTCAACTAAGGAAACACCTCCATAATATGGGGCTAGTGGGCACATCTCTATGCAGGATGTGTGAACAGAAAGATGAAACTGTCAAGCGAGTGTTCGGAGTTATCGTCAATAAGGAAGTGTGTTTGGCAAGTCTTGGTCTACACCTGCCGATATAAAAGACAGGATGGACTTAGGTGGAAAACTCCTCGGGAGGATGTACATGGGTCACATGTGGCCTACACTCACCCTCCCTATTCTTCTATACATATACAGAATTACGACAGGAAAGAAGAAGCTGTGAACCTCAATCGAATGCGGAGTCCCATTCTAAGGAGTTCAAGAATAGGAAACAGCATGACGGCAGGTAGAAAACGGTCATTAAATATTATTGACAATTCACCTCATCCAGAAGATACTGGTATTATTACACAAGACTATATGAATCAACGGAAACACGCTTTACGAAATAAATACACATTACGTAGCCGTAATATTCAGTCGTCGGATATAAACCTCTGAAGAAGCCAGCCACCCGCACCAGCGAAACGTCAGGAAGAAATTACCAAAAACCACGGCCTTCAAACCCGAAGAATATTCACACTGAAAACCTCGGCAGCGAAAGCTATAACCATTTTGTCAATTACGCCCGGTTCTAATAAGGTATCAGAGATGACAAAATTAGATCTGTAAGTACTGGAAAGCTTGGGAAGATGCCAAACATCCAGGAAAAACTATAATTGGAGTTCCAATCGTAATGTTATGTAATTTGAAAATAACGTTTGTTGGACGACAATGCATAACTGAAAACACGAATATTTGTTGATCAGTAAATATTCAGAAATTAATGCTTCTCACTTTGTTAATGCTTCACAGTTATTCACCAAAGTCCTGATAGCAACAGCTAGCTGATTGATAATTTCCTTTTCAGTCTTTCCTTCCTTATTATAACTTGGCAACTGTATTTGCTTTACATAACAGGGCAAAATTGCTTCCAAAATTATCTGAAAAAACAACGTTCAAGATTTAAAACTCAAATTGATGTGGAATCAAATAATAGAATAAATATTAAAACACCATAACATATATAATGAATTGTCACCATTTCAAAGTTATTAACTTCACTCACCAGCATTTGATAACCTCTAACACTCTCGGAAGAATAAGAAACAACCATAACACACATAGATATGCAATCTAGTATAGTAACCATTTCATTTTCATCATGATAACAGAAATCTATGGCTTTCAAAGGTTTTTCTTCCTTCACTAATTCTGCTATATTCAGAGGATCAGGAGAAGGAGTTTCTAGACTCAGGAGCAGATTGAATAGACAGCTAGACTGAATCTGAAAAATCATCATAAAATTATAAGCCATAACATACAGTAGCCAACAGATAAGAAAAACAATTTACGACAAATATCATAATGCCTATACAAGAGAGTTTAAAGCATTCTGACTATGACTTCAGCATGAACTATATTCCATTCCATCACGTAAAGATTTTGAGTTATAGTTATTTCTATTTTATAATTTTTTTTACATATTATATATATAAGATCAAAACGAGAAAAAGTCAATATATTTTGAAGATACCATACTTCATTTACAATACACATGAAAATACATTCAAATGAAGTTTTTTGTGCATAATCTCTCTGCAAATATTGACTTTCGTTCATATGTTTCGTTTTTCCTCATGAAGAATTAACAATAATCCCCTATCATTGCTGTATCTCATCTGCCTTGGTAACTCCATTGTCAGTATGTCTTGGTGGAACATTTTCCCTTGTTCGTTATTGACGGCACCCAGATATTCTGGGAAAAAATTCAAATGGGAGTGGAAAAAATGGATTTTGAGAGACACCCATTCTGCAATAGTTTTCAAGTAGTTCTTCTACAAGTGTTTCATAATTTTCTACTTTCTTGTTCCCTAAAAACCCCGAAACAATTCTTTTAAAAGAACTCCACGCAGCTAATTCAACATGACTTAATTTTTGATCAAACTTTTGATCACTTAGTAGTTTTCCAATTTGTGGTCCAAGAAATATACCTTCCTTGAGCTTTGCATCACTTAGTTTTGGAAAAACGTGTTTGAGATATTTAAACGCATCACCTTCTTTGTCAAATACTTTTACAAAATTTTTTATTGTTTGATGTGTAATGGAGGTAATAAAACGTTTTTGGGATTAACAATAGGTATATTCTTCACATTAGCTTGACCTGGAATATATTTATCTCTCGTAGGCCATTATTTTACTTGCTCTACTGTTCCAAAGGCAAAGAAATCAGCAATACTACGTTAATCCGCCCTGAAAACCCACTAATAGTCCTATGACTTTTAGGACACCACATATTTGCCACTTATACGTGTTATAACTTATTGCATTTAGAATAAGTGGCATATTTTTGTGTGTTTCCTTAATGGCAACTGTATTTGCAAGAGGAATAGAGGGTCTTTTGTTACCATTATGAAGCAGAACGGCTTTTAAACTTGTTTTAGACGAATCTATAAACGCCATTCGTCCGGGTTATGTGCAAATCCTAATTTTTCCATCGGCGTTACAAGTCTCATATACAGCGGAAGCATATTCGAATACTGAGCAGAGCCGCTATGTTGTCAGATTTTAAACAATAGGGGAAAAGCAAATTTGGAATGTCGTGTTCATTAAATTTTTGGGAAAAAAATCATAACTCAAAAATCTTACGTGTTAGGAAATTTTTACTATCATTTAGGGACTAAAAATTAACATAGAACTGTCTTTGGCATTACAGTCATAAATTGGCTGTAAACTAGTGATATCTTAGCCTTGCTTCAAAGAAAGTTTCCTTAAAAGAATATAACAAAATAAATTGCTTCAAAAACCTTGTGAGCATCTCCGTAAGTGCCTTCTTCTTCAGTATCTAACATTGCCGATACTGAACCAAACATTTGCAAAATAAAAGGTTTTCTGTTCATCAAATAAAATTGTTTCACAGCATATTCTATCGTTGTAGTGATCAGTTTATTTGTTTGATGATTAGAATAGATTTTAAGCAAGGTTGGCATTATCAGAAGGTATCTAAAAATAACAAAAGATTAGCAATTTCAAAAAAGACAATGAAGAAATGAACCCAAATAAACAATATTTACCCGTTTGTGGAGAATATGTTTTTGAAATGGAAGGCAGCATTTATATAAGTAGCCATGACGTATCTCAAAATACAGGCATCTTCAGAATGTAAAACCAAAGCACCGTTCAAAACATTCACGAAGAGATGGATATCACCAGAATACGCAAAATTTCCTGCCATAGCTTCAAACATTCTAGCGATGAGCCTGACCCACATAAACTTATGCAGAACATCCAAACCAAGAAGTTCTTTCCCTAATGGTCCACTCTTATACAGATCCAGATCTGACTCCAACGCTTTCCTAGGAAACGACGGCAATTTCATGAGTTCCTCGTGAAGAAACACCACTCTCTGCACAACCATGTCTACGTTTTTCAAAATAGCCCATGTTAAGAGAACTTTGCCTATTTCAACGAATTTGTGCAAGAGCTCCTGTTTCTGCAAGGCATTGAATGCAATCTCTGGTTTCATATGAACCAGCTCCAGTTGTGGATATTGCGATCTCTTGAAGAAATAATAGTCCCGAACATAAGATGAAGGGTTCCTGATTTGGTCTGAAATGAATGTTCAGTAAAATTTTTCTTTCAGAATGTTTTCGCATATGACTCGAAATGTCTGATAGTACTCACGAGTTTTATAATCCACCAAAAAGAATTCCTTGTGCCTATTCTCGTCGATGCCAAAGAAGTCCAACGCTTCTCTCAATATTTGACAGAACTGGGTATCCTCCTGTACAGGAAACTGTGAAGGAATACCTGCAGCGTCAGGATCTACGAATAAAAAATAAATACCGTTTCCTCAGCGATCTCACGATGAAAGATAGAAGAAAAGAATCAAACCTTGAGGTCCATGGACGATAATTTTTTTGGCAGAAGGAACATTGGCTGTGAGTAGAATGGATGCATCACACTGCTCCTTCCTCAGAATCTGTTTCAGATCTTTGAACATAATACCATGAACGCTATGAACCACCTACAATTCAAAATTGGAACCAAATAACTGATAATTGGTAATGTACTTACCATCCACAAAAGAGAAAGGGCTGATCCAATCAACTGTTGACCATCCTCATGAGGACTTCTTACATAAAACATAACATACCCTATGATATAATTATACAAAGCGAAGGCTGCTTGTTGAGGTAGTTTTGGAATGAACCTTATTAGATGTCTCAAAATCTTGATCATCAAATCCTGTTTCTCTCTAGTTAATCTTTCAAGAATGTATCTTAGGAATAAAGCGCTGTCTTCTACCAAACATGTCCATATGACTTGGTAAGCTACTTCATAAACAGCGTTTCCATCAGCTGAGACTGCTGCATCATCCAGAAGGTTAATGATTTGAACTACTGCTGAACAAAGGCAAGAAGGAAATAAAGAATGTGCAGAATGAAGATGATGACCGGTATTTCTGGGTTGACCGTCAGCTTGTTCGTCATCAACTTAAATCAATGCAGAAATTAGAATATATGTATTTCCATAAGAATGCATTTACCTTCTTCATGTTCTTCGCTGGTATGGTACAAACTTGGTTCATGGGCCGCTTGAACTGTAATAGGAATAGTGGTTATCAGAAATTTTTCCCTTTCCTCTCTTTTCTTGTCATCTTGAGCTTGTAGAGCCATTTTAATCAGCTCTGTTTGTTGCTTCTTCCTGGTTTTCGTAGCAGTTACCAGAGATCTCTGAAATTATCAAAATTTATTCTATAAGAAAACTGGGGATATCAATAGGTTAGTTTCTCACGTGTCTTTCCTGGTTGATGGTTACTTCCTCAACTTTAGTTTTTACTAGAAGTTCCCAAGGAGAATCCACTACATCCAAAGATTCAATACCAATTTTAGGAGATGGTAATGTGAATTCAATTCCTGGTGGAGGTACTTTGAACAACATTTGGGCATTTTCTTCCATTCGAGGCCAAGCCTGATATCTCATTTTCCATAAAACTTGAAATCTGAAATATTAGATTGAAAGAAAATGTATTGCAGGGGAGTTACTGTATCTACTGAAACATGATTTGTTCTCGGAATAATAAAGATATATTACTACCTCAAAATCGCATTTATTCTCACTGCACATTCGGGGTGGGACAATCCATGCTGCATGATGTCAGATACTTGCTGAGGTGCTTTCACAGCACCTAGAATGAAAATTGAAGCAGCACAAGCAGTAACCTCTTGGTTCGACTCCAGAAGTAATTCCCAAGCAACTGGTATTATTTCCAGAAAATGCTCGTCTGTTAAAATAACAGCTCCTTTCAGTAAAACCGCAAGTGGTGCATGAAAAGCATCTTTGACCTGAAAATTGATTAGTTCAAAATAATATTGAATTGAGAAATCAAAAATAACCTGTGTTTTAATATATTTCAAAATTGCGGGAGGTTCGCTTGGTTTTCCTTCAGTTGTTTTGGATTCACACCCCGTATCGGAATCAGCAATATCTCTTGATGAATCCTTGGTAGATTTTCCGGTCTGACTACCATCCAAATTTTTATCGATCCTTAAAATACACATTGCCATCAAAAGAAAAAAATACCAGTAAATACTATTTACTTGTCCTTTCTACCGACACTATCTTTTCTCCTGATTGGAGAAACTGTTGAACTTGTTTGATCAGATACTTTGCGATTTTGATTCTTTTCTTTTTTATTTCCTTTTTTCTTTCCACCAAAATCCATAGATAATTTATCCTCTAACACTCCAAATTCTTCCCCATAAACTTTCCTGACGGCTTTGATCAGTCTGCTACATCCTCTCATTACTCTCCTATAGCAAAATGGGTGGCAGAAATTTTGATGGGGACAAAAATAATAAAAAGAGTTCGCTACTTGCACCATCGTCTTTAACCAAGGCATATTCTTCGTGGTATCATCAGCTGTATCGTTGCTATCACTAGGGCTTTCTGGAGGTTGTTCATCACTCAAAACCCCAGGAGATTCTTCCCCACTCACCTCACCTGGTGCTCCAGGCTCTGATGTGTCACTCCTGTCAGATATGGAACTCACTTTCCTCTTGGACTGTATGGAATCGGTTCTTTTCACATAATCCGGAATTTTCCCTTCAAATATACTCAAGTTGATTTTAGTACAAACTTAATTTTATGACTCTTACACTCTATATCAGCGCCCTCTTTGGTTCCTCTTCTGAGTTTTAAACTTCTTCTTTTGAATGAACCTCCCGTAGGAGCTGCGGTTCCTCTTCGAAGAATATGAGAGGGTCTTGCAGATTGTTGCTGACGTTTGTTGTCGTCCCCTTGTAAAAAAGCCTGAAACAACAAAACAGTGTCTTCGCGAAGAAGAAAATATCCACAAAAGCAATACCTGCATAGTAACCGTTGTGTTACTGCTTCCTTCTGAACCATTGTCTGGTTCATGAAGGACGAAACTGATTTTCCTTTCTCCTGTCTGACCTGAATCTCTGTCCCCTGCTATTGACTGCAAGCTTTGGGCAGAGGTCTGAGAGTGACCCATGGAAGAAAGTGCCATGCTCCACCTCCTGTTGGCTTCTCGACTGTATAACTTCTCCCATGCAGGAGGCTTTCCTTTATCTATTATTCTGGAAGACTTTGGTAGAGTCTGGTAGGTTTCACGGAGGAAAGCCGTTATTTCTTGCAATAGCACGCATGCAATCAATCTCAAAGCCATAGGACAAGACGATCCATACGAATTGATGCTTGCTAAGTAAAAAAAATCATTTATAATTTGTACAGGAACTTAGGTTTTCACGGCTGGTGATGTTTTGACGCAATTGCAGTTGAAACATTTGGATATTTTAACCAAAGAAGATCACGGCAAAACCCAGAAACCAACCAAAACAATTATAATTTGCTTCTCATTTCGTGTATCCCTACCTTCATCTAAGAAGTCCTCTTCTTCATCTTGAGCTAATAATTCTTTCTGTTTCTGTTCATCTGTCACCATTGCAGAAATTTGTGATTGCAAGTTTTTATCTTCATTGATAAGTTCTTCAAGTCTTTGCCCAATTACCTGAAATATAAAAAAATATTAGTGACCATAGTGAAAATTTATATTGACCATTACCTCTGCCCATTGGTAGAACATTTTTCCGGCTGCCCTCTGGAGGATATGGGATCTCCTAATACCGGTACTATTTCCTCTAGCAGGTAGCGGCCCAGATGGTCTGTAGACCGGTATATTGAACTTCATCCAAGACGGCCACTGGCCCTTGTTACAACAATGGACGAAGAAGGAACATTCTAATAGAAGCGCAGCTCTTGCAACGACAGTTGAATGAGGCTGAGAATACATAAGTAAAAATGATAGAATATATTTTTTAGTTGGAATATTACCAAATCTAATGATGAAGCTATAAGGTGGGAGTCAGGTACTGATCCAGGTGGACAAGTTTCTAACAAAAAAGATAATCTGCACATTCCTTGGTAAACCATAGTTGTGGATACCAATTTCCTCTCCTTGAGTACAACAAATTCAGATTCTCTAGATGTTTCTCCATATTCGAAAGAATTCTTCCTGCTGAAATCTGGAAATATGTTAGAATGAAAATGTCTATTATCCCCATCAACAACTGTTGAATTTTCCATTCATTTTGATTGGTTATAATAATACTTTTATATAATTAGCTATGAATTTCGTAATCGCAAATTTGTGATTGATAAGTCCCTTAAAATTTATAAAGAACAAAAATACATCCATCTGAGTATATTTGAGGAATCCAAGGTAGGAAACGTTAAGTGATCAAATTAATCATTTAATATTAAGCATCCGATTTCTACATAACACTTTCCGATATGTACATCAAAGTTTATGACGTGATATTTCCAAATTGACTTTTATTGTAACTGTAAATAGTACGGTTGACCGGTTTAATTGCTATTCGTTGAAAAAGGTGAAACAGCAAATTACTTTGCACCCATTATAAACGAAAAACTGCACAATCATTCACCCATTATCCATAGTTTTTCCCAAAACATCATTATTCATAATATTTCAATCCCTCACTTCAGATTTTTAATTCGTAACTGCAATATACCTACTGTTGAATAACTTCTCATACATCGCCTACTCAAGTAAAAAACCATTTCAGAAAAATGCATTCGAAGAAAGCACTGTTGAAATTCAATGAATACTCACATCCACCAGCTGCTTCTTCCGTACTACCATCTTTCTTTTTCCCCTTCTTCAAAACGAATTTAAATTTGTCCTCCATCCTTCGTTTTGCCTTTTGTATACTTTGGGTTACATTACTGAAATATTTACTCTTCTTCGAAATGAACGAAACAAAATAGATAAAAGTTTACCTTTTTCCAGATTCACGATGCTGATAGAATTTTGAAGATTGCCTCATGAAACTTGACGTATCGGTATATGAATCGCCATTATCTTGATTATCCAGTTCGTCAGCTGAGGAATTTTCCCCTTTCTTGAACCACTTGACTGAGAAAAAAAATGAGATAGAAAATAACATTATGGAATCATCTGAGTATAACTTACCTATTCCACCTAATTTCGATTTCTTAGATTTGACAGATAGAGTTGGCTCCAAAGCAATACCTAAAGCCCTTTCGCTCTGCCTAGGCGTGAGAATGTGATGCTTTTTTCTCAAATTTCCCAGAGGACTTTGACTTGCCTTCGGCAATTCTTCAGCTTCTGTTTCGAGCAAACTCTGAAGATACGCGTGACCAGTTATAAATTCAAGTGAACGAAGCGATTTGGTGCTTACCGCGCATGTGGAAGATGTGCTACGTTTCTTAAAAAGCGACTTTCTCACCCCTCTGTCTTCTATAGTGTATGACTGAGTATCCGTAGGGGCATCAGGTTGATCTTCCATCTCTGACTGGTGCATATGCCTCAGGAAGAATATTTTATCATATTTATACATTTTTTATGAAAAAGGTTGACTTGACAAACTTTTGTATGAATTCAATATTTCAACTTCATTTAAACTTTCCCTAGAAACATTAGCTGTTTATAATTGGGTAATTCCAGCACTAATGTATTGAGAAATAACATATATACGAGTGCAAAGATAAATTGCCAATTGTGAAAATACTGTTAATCTAAGATGGACTGAACCGTCTGAATATCCCGAATAAATTAAGTCAATTTCAAGTAGTCATAAGCTCTATCTGCACTCGATTTGCTAGGATGTACCGCTGCGTCACCTACAGTCAAAGTCCGGAAACATCTTCAAAAACACACTCCAGGGTGGGAGTCAGAATAACAAACATTAACCGGAGAGGAAAAACATTATAGAGCATTTGATTCATCAATAAAGAAAAATCGAAAGCAGGAAGATTTTATTTAGGTTCAGTGTTATTCAACGTATTCATAGATGAGATAATAAAGAAAGTTGCAAAAATTTGATATCTCAAGAAGGTGCATTTGTAGAAGACAAAGTCAACATACACAAAAAAACTAAGGGCAATTCGAAAAACTGTAATTCTGGATATCGAGGGTCTTAAGAGAGGTGAATACGTTATAATAACCATGTGTGATTTCTCTAAAGCATTCGACTGCGTTTCGCACGATGTTCTGTTCAAAAAGTTGAAGTTTTATGGAGTGAGGGGGCTATCTCAGTTTATTTCAGTCGTACTTATGTAACAGAATCCAATCTGTGTCTGTGAATGGAAACATGTTTGACAATAAAAATATCAAGAATGGTGTACCGCAAGGATTAGTTCTGGGACCATTGCTATTCTTGATATATTTCAATGATTTCAGTCATTTTATGTCACCAGGAAAATGTGTTCTTTTCGCAGATGACACAACTCTAATAACGTCTCAGTAAAACATAATCGAATTACCATCAATTACTGATGATACTCTGAGACAGGCGTCTCTGTGGTTCACAATAAATCAGTTGAAATTAAATGAAAGCAAGACCCAGAAGGTCTTGTTTACGACCTCAAATACTGAAACCACTGAAAATGACGATGATACTGCCAAACTACTAGGACTCACCCTTGACCGGAATTTATCATGATATGCACACATTGATGAACTGAGTATGAAGTTTTGTAATATTTGCTTTTCGACAGCTAAATAGAGTATTGTCTCTTGATGCCCTGAGAAGTTCATATTTTGCTGTGTTCCAATCACATATGAATTATGGCGTAGTTTTGTAGAGTAATTCCTCTCACTCTATTGAAATCTTCAGACTTCAGAAAAAAACAGTCAGAATATTGATGAATGCCAATCATAGAGATCAATATGAGCCGCTTTTCAATAAAATAGGTATACTACCACTACCATCGTTATTCATATTTAGTCAATTACTTGAAATCCATTAAAATAAGTCAATCTATCCGCAGCATCAGGATATTCATCATCATGCTACAAGAAATGCAGATCTGTTCATACAGCATCCATACATACTCACAAGGTCTATTAAAAATTCATTGAATATCAATCTCTACAATCATCTTCCTAATTCGTTCAGTGTTCAAACAAATCTCCTTCAAAAACAGATTCAGAACTATTCTCCTGGAAAACTGTTTTATAGTACTGTCATCATCTGGCACTCCTCAAACTTTGAGGAGTGCCAGATGATGACAGTACGACCAGCTGTCAAAAGCGCTCGCAGATAAATAATAGAAGATATAAAGCTTCAAATCCTTTGTGAAATTTAATATCAAAATACTGAAAATAAAGGAAAACGAGTTGCATCATTCAAAATAAAGAAATAAATAATCAAAAAGGAATAACTGCCAATTTATTAGAGTTTTTTGTCCATTGTTCATTGTCCATGAAGACGAGGCGGTTTTTGGCTATTGTATTATTTCTTAACAATTTGTTCGATAGGCAAATTTGTTAAATACGACAAGTTACTGATAAGTAGAGGATTTATCTCTGTGAAAAATACTTTGATTTTTACGCAGTAACTTATCGGGGTAAACTGAAGAGTTTGCCTTTCTACACTACATGGAAAACCGAAATCCATTTGATTCCATAATCGTAAGAAAAGCTGTTCCGATGTGGCAACATCAACAGAAACTTGGTTAATATAGACATTATTCAACGAATCAGGTTTTTAGGCATTGAAGTGGATGAGTGTCTCACATGGAATAATCACTGCCGATCACTACAATCCAAATTGAACTCCTACACATATCAATTTAAAAATCTCAAACTCGTCCTTAACGAGAAACAACTAAAATTATATTATTTTCAAACTAACTCCAGACAAAGATACGGGGTGCGCTTCAAAGGCCTCTCCATCTCGTCATCAGATGTTTTCATTGCGCAGCAGCGCATTTTTCGTACTATAGTCAGAGTTGTAGAGATCACTTCAAGAATGTAACTCTCCTATGCTTTCATCACTGCTGATTTTTTAATTTTGCATATGCGTAAAAGAAAATCGTAGTAACTTTACACCGAACAACTCCAGATGCGAATACAAAACACGCCAACAAGACCATCACCATATTTCTTTTAGTTAAAAAAATATTACTGGAGTTATTTTTCCAAACAACAAACCGTTATTTTAACACCTCGACACGTGTTTCGACCACCAAGTGATCATCTTCAAAAGAAAGATCAATTTAACCTTATTTCTTGAAGATAATCACTTGGTGGTCGAAACACGTGCCAGTAATATTCATTACTGCACCGAAGGTTCCAAACAGTGCATCACAAGTTCCTTTTAGTTGTATAAAATTCATTATAATTCTACTCCCCGGATTTACAATTCATTAGCCGAAAAATTAAAAAGTGTGAGACACTCTATTATTTTAAAAACAAATTGAAGGACTTTCTAGTGACAAAGTGTCTCTATTCTGCAAAGGAAATTTCTAAAATGTAACATGTTATCTGCCATTCGTTTCTTTGTTTTCTGATGTAACTATTTAGTCTCCAGGTTTTTGTGTGTTCAGTTGTATATCATTTTACTCACCTGCATTGACGAATTTAATACAATTTTCAAATGTGAAATGGAAAATGAAATAGTATTATTATTACATGCCCATTTAATAAGTTTGTTGAACTCATTCCATAATGTTCAAACATTTTCGATTGAATCATATATGACTGATGACTTGATGACTGATAATTTCATACAGATGAAATTATCAGTCATCAAGTAGGTAGAAGGTCATATGATTGCGATTATTATATTCTATAAAGCACTAAATAGGTAGAATTTAGCCAGTACGAACGTGCATAAGGAAGATATTATGCAATGAATTGTTTGTTGAGGTTTTGTGAATTTTTTAATGACATGGTGATGAAGATACCGTTTCACTTATTTTTCCGTAAACAAAATACTTAATTTTTATTGTTTTATTCATGAAAAAACCATTGAAAAGTTTGGCAAGTAATGAATAATTCTGATCATTGTAAGCTGTGGAAAGTTGCAATGAATATACAAAGCATGGTGGCATAATTTTGAGATTTTTGTGTAGGATGCTTTCATTACAACAACTAACTATTCAGGGTGATACGATTGGATCCAAAGTGAATATTTGCATTTGATCTGTTTTTGCCAAATAATATCTGTTCCATTCACCTAATGAAACTGCATTATTGACCTCATTCTTCCTACAGATATTTTGTAGATATCTCCTGAAACTGACAAGTATTATCATCTCTCTCAATATTCATTCCCACTGATATTGTTCAATTCATTACAGAATCGTTAAGAAAATGGCCAAGCCTCATAGCAACAGACAGAGTGTGTACCAAACCGTATATAATAGAAGCTGCAAGCCCAGATGAGAAGCCATTACATATCGAAAAAAACACTTTAGTGATTATATCTATCATTGGTATACATCTTGATCCCAAATATTACCCAGAACCACTGCGTTTCGATCCAGAAAGATTCAGTGAGGAAAATAAAGGCAATATCAATCCTTCGGCTTACATGCCATTTGGTGCGGGACCACGGAATTGTATTGGGTCCAGATTCGGCTTATTGGAAATCAAGACAGTATTTTTCCACATTTTGTCACATTTCGAGCTTGTTCCAACAGAGAAAACACCGATTCCTCTGAAACTCACTAAAAAAACCTTCAACTTAGGGGCTGAAGATGGTTTCTGGTTAGGATTGAAAAGATTAAAAAAATGAATCATGTTACAAAATTCAAACTGATTGACAAACATTGATATTCCATAGTGAAAACACGATATTGTATAACCGTGTTAGGAATCACACGTTAAACGGCAAGGCCTCGTTAGTCCTTAGTTCGCACAAATTTCTCAACTTCTGAGAGTTGTCGTTCGTATGGGGGCGACAGCTGATTGACGGAAAAACATATTTTTTAAACATATTTAGATATCTATTATTTGAAATGTCAATAGGAAGAATATGATACCAATATATTCATAATATTATGGTTGTGAGCAAAGAAGCATACCATTTCATTCAAAAGCATTTTTGTATCAAGTATCGTGATTTCAGTAATTTGTGTTTTTGTGATGTATCTAGATAATAATCATGTATTTATCCATATTCCTGTAGTAAAAATACGACTTTGATCTACAACGTAGAACTACCTGTGAACAAGTCAAAACACTGCAGTTTTGTGAATGGAAATATCGGTTTTGCTATGGAATGAAATATTTGGCAAGTCTATCCACTTTCAATAATTGATCAAAATCGTATTTTCAAAAACAGATATATGAGAATGCGTCCGTCACAAGGAAAGACTTTATATACGTGCGAATGTTTTTGTTTTGAATAATATTAATAAGAGTAATATGTATCCCTAATGTTTTTTATATTAAAAATTTTACTAACACTGAGTCTGTGAATCAGTTGAAAAATGTCAAGTTTTCCACTCTTGCAGATGCCTACCAATTGTATTGGTTGAATAGTCTACTATAAGATAATAATGATGATAATTATAGCTTGTAGATTTTTTTCCGAAGACAAAACACAAAGACTACAAAAAATACTTGAGGCTCTCTAAGAGCGGTGCCTGAGCGAAAGTAGCGATTCACGTTGGACTCGAATCACCGTAGATTAAATTCATTTGGAAATACGTTTTCAGGAAGTTCATTCCAGCTCAAAAATGATGAGCAGCCACAGTCCGTCACGTATTTCTGATACGTATCGCTATAGGTGGAATCAAATGTGCAAAGTCACTTGAACACTTCCTATGAATGTATCTATGTATAAAAGAGAAATAACTCTTCAAAATTTCTCCGATGTTCCAGAGTATCAAGGTTGCTAGTGATGTTCATGTTTCCAATCAGGCGGATGGTTTTTTTGTGGATGAAATCCAGCAGCTTCAGGGTATCCTCCATACGCAGCTTTATACATGTGGAGAAAACTCCAAAGAATATTTGATCAGAGCTGTATGAAGCATCAAAGTTTTCTGAGGTTTGTACAGTTTTCTGGTACGGAAGAGTGTTTCACACTTTTGAGAAGCAGCTTTTGCAAATCCAGTGACATGATTGTGCCAATATATTTCGATATACATTCAAACCTCTAACAAACTTATCGAAGCAGAGAGCGGAAATTCCTCTTCTGACATTATATATGGTTCGGAAACACTTATTTAAAAAAATACTGGGTTTTTGTGGCATTGAATTGAACGTAGTTCATTTCACCACAAATCGGAATCATCTCTAGATCCTCATTAAGAAATGCAACCTCAAGCTGGCGGTGAAATGTGCCTCCTTATCCGATTCCTGGAAACCTAATGGAATGACGAGACAAAAGTGCTTTCGTTAGCAAATCAATATATTGGATTCTAGGTATTCTCCGATAATTTGTTGATATACCGACAATAAAAAGGCGATATGAATCCCTGGGGAAAACTGCAAAGAATATTTGATCAGAGCTTCATGAAGCATCAAAGTTTGCTGAGGTTTGTACAGTTTTCTGGTACGGAACAGTGTTTCACACTTTTGAGAAGCAGCCTTTGCAAATCCAGCGACATGATTGTGCCAATATATTTCGATATACATTCAAACCTCCAACAAACTTATCGAAGCAGATATCGGAAATTCCTCTTCTGACATTATATCCGGTTCGGAAACACTTATTTAAAAAAATGACTGGGTTTTTGTGGCATTGAATTGAACGTAGTTCATTTCAACACAAATTGGAATCACCTCTAGATCCTCATTAAGAAATGCAACCTCATGCTGGCGGTGAAATATGCCTCCTTATCCGATTCCTGGAAACCAAATGGAATGGCGAGACAGAAGTGCTTTCGTTAGCAAATCAATTTATTGGATTCTAGGTATTCTCCGATAATTCGTTAATATATTGACAATTAAAAGGCGATATGTGGTAGGAGATCATTATGAGAAATAAAAAAGTAAACTTTCCATGATTTTTTAACAATTTTACTTGCAAATTACGTTACTGCAGTTCCGTCCTATAAACACATTTTCGAACTTTAACAATGGGTTCATTTTATCAGTTTGAAAATTTTCTTATAGGACGCAACTGCAGTAACGTCAGTTACAAATGAATGTGGTGAAAAACACAAGAAGTGTTATGTCTTATTTCTCACAAAAAACGTACTCTCAGGAAGCAGAAAAATGATACGACATGCCATATCATCGAAGTTTGGCCAACAAAACCTCATGCCACACACAGTCTAAAGCCTCAGAAATATCAAGCCCAACAGCAATTGACCCTCCATATTTTTCGTTAATACCAACATGGGTGACATTCGATAGAATAACCTCTGTTTCCGGGAGCTATATTGAGGATAGCTCAAGATGTTGAAGCGTTCCAAATATTCAAGGATATGGCGTTTCAAGGCTTTCTCCGTGATTTTTGTTATCACTGATAGCAAAGCGTCTGCTATAGAAGATTTTACTTGTCCTGTATGGAAATAGGCCATCTTCCAAGAAGAAAAAAACCCCTTTCTTCTGAGACAAATTGAAAAGTCTGCAAAATACTAGTGCGAGTTCATTGGCGTATTTTTTTTGTAATATAATTCATTCAACACTGAATTTGTGGTCAGGTTACTATATGAATTTGTGGATTGGTTGTTAGGTATAGATTCAGAAGACCAGCATATTTTCCACCATGATTAGGAATTCTGGTTGGCTCATTTATAATCTGAGTGATGCCGCTGCCTATTGAAAAAGCCTCAGCTTCGCGACCTGTTTCGTCGATGATATTTGAAAATTTGAGCCATTCGATACATTGAAGTCACCGAATTTCAAAATTTTGGCACTGGAATGATAGATTTTCAGAAAGTCAATTGTATTTGCACGTGAAGAGAATAGTTCCCTACATTGTGTATGAATTTAGTGATCGTCTGTGATATTATCCATACCGTTATATTTTCGAAGGCTGAAATTTTGTATTAAGGTTTTCTTCATGTTGTAGATGTTCTGTATGAGAGGATACCTTGTGGTGGTACCACAAGGGGAGCGTTTACATATGAAAATTATCTTTCCGTCACTGTTTCTCTATATTTTCGAAGGCTGAGATTTTGTATGTATGTTCGTTTTATATGGTAGGTGTGCAATAATAATTGTCTTCTAAGTATTTTAACTAGGGCTCCCCTTGGCGATACCCGTTAACATATGAAAATCAATTTCTCATCACTGTATCTTAGTACCGATATATTTTCAGGGGCTGAAATTTTGTATATAGGTTCGTTCTATGTTGTAGAATATTTCAACTGGGGTGCCAGCTGCGGGGGAAAATGCACATTCATAAATTAAAGTTACATTTTCTGTACTGTTTCTCCATACTACTCGTCATCAAAATCATAGGAAAACCGATATTCAATTGAATAATTTGGTCTACCAGCTGAATATTTTGAAATCATATAATTTGGAAAACTAACTGTCCATAGAATTGATTGAATTTGTCGAATATTCCACATGAAAGTTTCAGATAAATAATTTGTTCGATATAATCAAAGGAAAATGGAAGTGATACATGTGTTATATCCCCACTGAAATGAAATGAACTTGAATACAAATGTTATCTGACTCGATGTTTCACATTTTACCCACATTTTAACCATTGTGACATGGTCAAGCAAAAAACTGAAATTACAATGAATAAACATATAAGCAACAACCAAAAAGAAACACAAAAAAAATGAAATATTAACACGACCTGAAAAAATTAAACAATCATTAACAAGAAATGAAAATGAAAAATATAAAATTAAAAGATTTCAAGCAACAAAATATCACCTTTCTACGAAAAAACGAGGTTTTAATGATGAAGGAGAACAAGAATATTTCCTACTTATACACCAAACTCAAACACCTGTTCATTCAGCTGCAGTTTCTCTTAAGAATATATCATCTTTCCCTTCAACCGATTGCCTGAAGTCTTTCAAGTCCACTAGATACTCGTTAGGACAACAAGAGGATTGTTCCGAATTCTTGGGATTCTTGTTGAATACTCTCCGAGAGTAAAAAAATAGCAGAATCAATACTCCTGACCGCTCTGGATTTAATAATTCCGTACAGTCTATCTCGTCTTCTGTTTGTAAATATTTTGCTGGAAAAATCCTCAGTTGTTTACTTTGTAGTAAATATTTAAGAGTTAGCAAAAACGAATGTGAATTACTGGAACTTTAACTAGCGTTTCCTAATATGACTAATAACACGTCAGTGCAAAGCTTATTGTTAAATCATCTGAGAATGGAACTTTCAACAAGTGATGATCGACTGTATTGCCAAACATGCGCCAAACTAACTGACTGTTATAGGGAAACAAGTATAGCTGAGGCACTAGTCAGTCCAATAATAACAGTGATGATCTTCAAACATGAATCATCTGACGCAAGCACCAAACTCTTATGAAGGTTCGAAATAGATCAACACTCCAATCTAGCAGACCACTATTATAATATTCATGCAGTCATTGTTCACTGTGGTTCTGGCGTTGAATTTAGTCATTATTACTTTTGATGATAGTCGTTTTAAATGTTCTGCTCTGGAGATACCCTACATTTTGTTTCATGAGAGAGGACATTGGCAGATCAAAATATTCAGATGATGTGGTGCTCCAAGTTTTTCCGGGTTTTCCTACTGCTGAAAAGGCAAATGCGCCACTGGAATCAATGAAGACGCCCCGGAGCGCCAATTAATTTTTATTTTTGTTTCGTGATTCAATGTTTCATTGACGTTTGATTAAGATCATCTGAAAAAAGCTTCCAAACCAAGTTACTTCATGACGTTTCGATGAATAGTATCCACAATCGTCTTGAAGCTTATGTGAAATTCTTTCCCAAAAAGTTTGGACTTTCATAGTACGAAATGCATCAGATTTCCAAAGAAAAGAACCATTAGCTATGTTAACCAAAGCAGCAGTTATTTTCAGATACATGTCACTATATTAACCTCAAGTGTAGGTGAGATGTGACTGGCCTGAACGAATATTTCTTTTAGATAATTTGATTCACAGTCACTCTTCGAATATGCCCCCTTACTATATGTCTATTTGACATGTTCGTATGACCATCTGTCCTGCTTGTGACTCTCCTGCAAAGATATTCAGGTGTAATATTTTTGGTGATTTCATGGAAACAAACCTGAATATAGTAAACGACAATTAGATATATTTAACTAACTCATTTCTTCAAGCTTTTCGTACTTCCATTGTCTGATATGATATAAATTGATTTGAAATTCCTGAAAGAAACTGTAAGAAATTAAAAAGATCAACTGAAAAAACAATTTTATTAAGCAAAAATCTGAAATAACAATGAATTAACATATAAGCAACAAATCACCAAAAATATTAGACCTGAATATCTATGCACGAGAGTCACAAGAAGGACAGATGGTCATACGAACACGCCAAATAGACATATAGTAAGGGGGCATATTTGAAGAGTGACTGTGAATCAAATTATCTAAAAGAAATATTCGTTCAGGCGAGTCACCTCTCACCTACACTTAAGGTTAATATAGTGACATGTATCTAAAAATAACTACTGCCCTTTGGAATATATTCGACAGATGTCGGTACAGGATAGTGCAGAATTCTTAACAAAAGGAATTCCTGTTTTCCACCTCTCCTGTAGCTTTCATGTCAAGAGTTCCAATTAGGAAAAATATCATAGTGAAGTGTTATACTCGTATTTATGAATATATATCCAAGATAAAATGAGCATTTGATTAGAGAATTTTCAACGAATTCGCCAATTGCACAAATATTCGAAAATTTCATCCGATTTTTGTCTCTTCATTATATTTCCTCTATCAACTCATTTTACTTCTTTGAAAAATACAATGAATTCATTGGAAACTTGGCAAAGCGGAGAAGAGTCTTTATTTTTTGAAATCTTTTGATCAAACTAATCAGTTAACTAGGAATGATTTCCCAAGCACTTCCTTAAAACATGTCATACAAGTCACTTATCGAATTCCAAATCTGAACTGAAAATATTTAAATATGAAGTGACAATCAGATCAGAAACAGGACACATAATACGGAATCACTTTTGGAGTAAGGTATGGAAAAATGAATGCAAAGCAACTGTTCCAGACGATAGTTGGTGATTTCAAAATGAAACTGAACTCATGAAGAATTTAGAAAGCTTTCAGTATCACTGGTACTAGGCACTGGTACCGAATTTTCACTAAAATATTGTCTATCTTGCAAAATATGCCCGCTACTTCATTATGCCTCAAAGTATTCTCACTGTAGATCCATTAAACCTTTTACTTTTCAGAACAACTAAGTACTCATATATATTTGTTACGCCTCTGTTGGAATTGTTTTGTTTGTTTCGTTTGTTTCTCAAACAAACAATAGATCAATTGAAGGTTCACCTGATAAAAAAAATACACTTCATTCGATATTGTATCACCTTGAGTTCTGTCTAGATTACCTACTAATACGTAAACATAATAGTATAGTCGAAGTAACCGGTATAGTGCATAGTTGAATGTATCGGCGCCCTCAAAGGCCAAAAAAACCAATACAGAGAAATAAAGCAGCTGCCAACTAGTCCACGTGGACTGAAGAATTGTCGATTCGTATTGGATAATTTTTACTAACCGAGTTTTATGATTGGCTGAAGAGTCATAAAATTAAATTTGGAGCCAGGTTACGGTGACGAATAGAATGCGAGGATGGTTATACCCGTCGTGTTGTCATTGTTCAGTTCAGGAACTGATCGCGATTTGAGAGTTGAAATTTGATATTGGTACAGTTATAATTGCTTGAAATTTTTATTACCTGTTTTGAATGTGGCGTCCTTGGACAAGTATTGATAGTAATAACGAGTGTGATAACAACGCATACTTTTTTCTGTGAAGTGATTCCAATAGCAATGGTAAACAATACGAAAAAGAGATACCAGTGAATAAGATTCGGATGCATTCGAATATTGAAACACAGAGAGTATGTTTCAATGCAAGCAACATTAGATTTGACCGAAATTCCTTCCTCAACTGAACGTAAAATAGTCAAAAACAAACCTTATCAACGCAAGACGCGATGTGATACGGGATTACCAAATCCTTCAAATGTTCATCTAATAAAATCATTGAGAAAAACAATATACGACTGTTTCAGATAGCAATGATATTTCTTAAACTGAAATCATAAGAAAGGAATTGAATGCTTTCGGCCATAGCTTAAGCTGCTGTGACGAAACTCTTCAGGATTGGATAAAGAAACTAGGATTTAAATTCAAAATAATAAACAAACGACAAGCAGTTATGGAAAGTAGAAGAATAGTTTAATTGCGCAACAAATACGCAGAACAAATTATTAAATATAGTCAAGAACAACGGCAAATTTTCTATTTGGACGAAACATGGTATGACACTTGTAACACACTTACGAAAGAGTGGACTGAGGGTTAGAATATGTACGCCCAACATGCCTGCAAAAACAGGATCGCGACCAATCATTGTGCTTTGCAGAGAAAGTACAGGATGGGTTTCGAATTTTTTGAAATTATGTGGACAAAAACTTTAGGACTGCAATGTTGACTATCATAAGTATATGAAAGCTAATATTTTTGAGAAATGGTTTGAAAACACACTGATCCCAAATTTGGATGCGAATGGTGTAATAGTTCTTGACAACGCTTCCTATCATTCGCGACAGCTCATCAAAGTACCAAATACATATTCGAGGAAAGATGAAATACAAAGTTTTTTAATGGATTCAATGAAACAATTTATATTTTGAAGACGACTATACCAAAAACCAACTACATGAAGTTTTACATACAAAAACATTTGAAAAAGTGTATGCCCTTGAGAGTATTGCTGAAAAGTATGGACATACCATACTGAAAATTTCCCCCAATTTTTGTGTTTTCTGTCCCATCGAGTTGATTTGGGGAAAAACAAAGCAACAGGCGTAAAAATAATTTTCCGAATTTGTTAAGAAGGTAATAGAGCTAACTAAATAAGAAGTATCTAATATTATTGAAGAAGACTGGCAGAAAAGGATTGAAGAAAAATTTTAGTGGAAAAGGCTTCATGGAGATTGTACACTTCCATATCAATGGTGGAAATTAATTCATTATTGATTATAATGACGACGGTAAAAGAGAAACAGAGCATGTGGATTTATTAGAAGCATCTTTTCATTGGATATCAACGATATATTGGAAAAAACCAAAAATCCAATATATTGCTCTGCTGACGACAGCACACTTGTTTCGTCGTTCCATTTGTATTTCTCAACATCGGCTGAGGATGCATATCCTGATGAGGATCTAAAGGTGGTTTCAAATTGGAGGAAAATAACCAGGTTCAATTAAATTGTACGAAAACCCGGGCATCGGTTTTTTCCAAAAAGATGAATGTCTTCGGACCGGATATAATAATGTCAGGACAGACCATTCCGCTTTCTGCTTCGATAAGTTTGATGGGGGCTAAAAAGGACAACAATATGTGTTGGCATAATATAAAAGTCGCTGGAATGGACTCATTTAACACATTTTTTTATTTTATTATTTGAAAGTTTATGTTATTCGAAACATCTGCAAAAAATCTGAATTTTCACTCTTTATCTTCCCCCTCAAATCAATTGTTGAATTGTTTGATGTCACATCAGTCGACTCGACGATAAGAGACTGCTGGCGGATGAGCGAAATTCATGTGCTAGAGCCGTAGAAAGCAAGTTGTGTGTTGTTTACTGCAGTGTGTCAACTGCGTGTAGATAAATAATAATAAAAAAGGACGTTTCAAGTATTGTATCGTTCCTAAATGCAAGAATTCTTTGGTAACTACACCAAAAAAAATTTTTATTTCACTGCCAAGTAACCTAAAATCACGAAAGTTATGGCAGTGCACTATGCGGAGGACTGACTTTGTATCTGCCAAGTGGACACATTTTTGTTGCAAAGATCATTTTGATGTAAGTATGAATTATAATGATTAATAAAAAAAAGATAGTTTACTCTGAGCACTACTTTGCATTTTAGGTCAAAAAAACTTAGAAAACTACGTGTACATCAAAACTATGAAAGGGGGAAAATTATATTGAAACCAGGCGTAATTCCGCATATATTTGATTGCCAAATTGATAGTCCGACGGCCCATAAATCTACCGTTTGTTCAAAAAAAAAGAAAAGCAAATTTTGTTAAAGAGTTGTAACGAAGATATCGCTGAAATCAAAGCATGTCTGATGAAGTAGGTACACAGGAAAAGACCTTTGATGTTGGAATTCAAGTTAATAAACAGGTTTCTCGAAGAAACATACAGACCGTAAATAGTACATACCAGCGAAAAAGAAATCGTTCTAAAGAAGTAGAAAATACAGAAAGTATGGAAAAAATTTCAACTAAGTTCCCCCTAGGACAGTGAGAGTTCGAGTACATCAGACATGACTTCTGGTGATACATCATCAGATATTTGTTCAAAACTGGAATTCGAAAAACAATATTGAGCGAAGATCTATTTACGTCATGAAGAAAAATCCGAAATTATTTCTTGGAATCACAAGGGAGTCTTAATTTATCATAGAACTTTTGTCTCAGAAATGCCCGTTACCGAGAATTGATATATTCATTACTTTGAAGAAAATTGAATTGAATTGACGATAGCAGCGATTCATATTAATCTCCAACTACTATAATAAGAGGCATATAAAATAATGTAATCAACACGGTGATATCACATTTCTGAAATTGTAAAATATTGTTACTGTATGGTATAGTCGAAATGACTGATATTGAGCACTCTTAAAGTTGGCGGCACTCTCAAAGGAACTGATCGCGTTTTGAGTGTTAAAATTCGATATTGGTGCAGTCGTAATTACTTAATATTGGTGTTATATGTTTGAAATGTGGCGTCCTTGGAAAACTACTAATAGTAGTAACGAGACTTTTTCCAGGGTAGTGATTCCATTAGTGATGGTAAACAATGCGAAAAATAGATACCAGCGAATAAGATTCGAATACATTTGAATATTAAAACACAGAGAGTATATTTCAATGTGTACAAGAATCTACATCTCAAGTTTGGTTCCGCGGGAAAAAAACTATTATAAGCAACATCAGTTTTGATCGAAATTCCTTTCTCAACTGTACGTAAAATACTCAAAAACAAACGTTATGAGCGCAAGATGCGATGTAATACCGGATTTTCAGAATCTTTAGATGTTCGTTCAATGAAATCATTGAGAAAAACAATATACGACTGTTACAAAAAAAATGAGATAAAAAATTGAATACTTTCAGCCATAACGTGAACTGCTGTGACAAAACTCTTCACAATTGAATGAAGAAGCTAGCATTTATATTTAAAATAATAAACAAAAGTCAAGTAGTTATGGAAAGCTGAAGAATGGTGGAATTGCGTAACAGATACTTAGAACAAATAACTAAATATAGTCAAGATTAGCAACAAATTTTCTATTTGGAAGAAACTTGGTATGCCTTTTGCATGGTAATTTAAATGCTCATTTTATTGGACTAACAGGCCTGGTTGTCACCGCTCGGAGCTCGTTGCCTGGTATGACGTCAAGATGTACCACGGGCGATCTCACATTTTCAATTGCTCTGCCCAGTTGTTAATTGACATATAAACCGGAAAATTTTGTGGAATACTTGGGAGATGATTCACTTTTATGATATATAATTTTCAATAAAAACTAAATTAGCCTGAGTGAGCCCATTGTAGAGGCTGCTTCTCAAAAGCTTGGAATACTTTCTACTACTCCATCTTGATACAAAAAAGAAGGATGAGGGAAACTTCCAAAGAAAGAAAGGAAGTAAATCTATATATGGATGTGTAGATCATACAAAGAAGTAACTTTCAGACACAAACTGATAGAGAGTCCTCCTGAAATAGCTACTTTCATATAAACATTGAATTACACGAAAGAAAAAATTCATTCGAAACAAATACTTCTATATGAACACTGAATTATACAGAAAATACTTTTCTCTAATCAGTTTGTA
>WOGN01000205.1:9188-29256 GCA_015342105.1 Leptinotarsa texana | reverse complement strand
TCCGCAATTATCGAAGTCATCCAGGCAGTAGGTGCCACTGTGTCCTCAAATTGTTAGTCCAGCCGCTTCACGAAGTATTAAATGTGCGTACCAGAGTTGGCATATCACGTATGATTATTTCACAGATGTACTACAGAGAGTAAAACAGTTCTCAAATGAAATCGAGTAACATCCACGTAGGTGCCAGGACACAATAGAATAAAGGAAATACTTTTTTCTCTGATGACTGGAACTTACATCTGGACTTTCAAAGAGCCAGTTCAGAGTCAAGCTGAAAGATGGATTAATTCATTACAACTGAAATTGATGACGGGAACACTTACTCCGAGGATCGGATCGATCCATACTTTGAAACAATTGGTGTTCACTGCGTAGCATGTGATCCGTGTTAGAAATCAATCGCTACTTCAATAGATCAGTTGTGTTCAAAACTTAATAGATTGCAGTACTGAGAGATTTTTTGTTCCATTATAATCTACAATCTGTTTCATACATTTATTCTTCATCGACATGGATTTGCATTTGAAAATGATCAACACTATGCTATATAAATATCATTTTCCAGTGGAAAGCAAATTCGAGTTGAGTAATACGCCATAAAAGAATTTCATCGAAATTAGCTGCTAATAGTGTCACCATATTTTGAAAATGAATATCGACAATGAGTCTCTACTTGCAGTAAAAAACTTGTTTCGAGCCGAAATATTTGGAATGCAGAACCAACAATAAAATCATTTAACTATTGGGAAAAGTAATAAAATTCCTTCAAAAGTACATATAAACAACTGTCTTATTACCATGTCATGAATATTCATAAGTTCTTTCTCCAATGAGGACATTTAACAATATTTTATAGCCTAAACTACTAAAAACCAAAATAAATGAATGGAAAAAATGTTGACAGTTTGGTAGTAACGTATATACGATGATGAAAAACGTATCTACTTTCTATCATGACTAAAAGTATGATATGATGGTGTATTATTTCAGACTTTACAACGGTCAACTTGTTTCAAACTACCTGAAAAACGTAATTGGTTGATAATTATTCGTTCTTGGAAGTTTGAATGACTGAAACCATTGAAGGGATCATCTTATTCATACTACGCACAATGCAAATAATGGAACTAATAGGATAAAATATGCAAATACAAACTGGAAGATCATTGTGACTAAATGAATTATTCATTAGTTTAATTCTTCATTTAGTGAAACTAAGAATCAGGAGGATCAAAGTGGATTAGATATTTGGCAATCTATTTTTTTTTGTTTAAGCCTCACTCGGGTGGTATTCAAAATTATAAATTGAAAAAAGTGTTGATGATGAATCCTTATATGCGCGTTTTTATTACAAAGTAGCGATCTGACCAGATTTCGACGTGTAGCGGAACATATATTACTACATTTTTTTCTGCCATAATAATAATAACCTATTATAAAATTATCTCAGACTGAAATATGTTCACAACAAACCCGATAAATTGTTGATACAAGTATCTAAGTACCTATCTACACCAACCATTGTTGTAATTTTTCTTTTCACACATCGCATCAGTTTGTGAGGCTGGTTGAATTCATTTTGTCGCGCGATAGCTTTCATTTTGTAATAACTCCTTAGATTCAGATAATGATTCAAATCATATGGTGTAGACATTCAAGTGGATACCAATAGTGAAATATCCGTAAAAAATATAGATATGTAGATATACTTGTGGAAGAAAAAAATGTAGTAATTGTTTTATGTCTCAAAGAGAGTAGGTAACGTTTTCGATGGAAGATCCCATAGTTCGATTCGATAGATTTGGAGTTTATGGTATTTGAATATATAGACAGACAGCGGCTGTTTGATAAAACGTAGTGATATAATCAAGAGTGGGACGTATCTGAGTAGTGAAAGAGCCTGAATGAATTAGAATGAGCCCAGAAAAAATGAAAGTATTTTTCAATTCAATGAATACTTTGTTATAAACAATTTAAAACATAGGAAACCGTCATTGAATGAAATAACCAACATATAAATTTTGATAATTCAATTAGGCGGTTTTTAGGATAAAATTTAAAATAGTTTTGAATCAATCTGTTGTAAATGCAACTCTCCAGTCAGTATTGCAGATTAACAAAAAAGTTGTTAACATTTTATTTAACAAAGTTTTTAAAGTTTTCTGACAGTATTGCTCATCATAATAAAAGTTTTTTTTTTCAGTCAAGAATATAGAAAAATAATTTTGGAAATGAATTTTTACCAGCTGTTCGCGCTGATATTTATCAATCAGACATGAGTTATTCAATTTTTTGTTGATGTTTATATAAAGAGTCTACCTAAGTCAAAGCTCAAAAGTGATATAATATTGAATAAGTAGCTAAATTTTACCCATATGCGAAAAGTCAAAACTTGAAAACAAAAATATATGTAAGGTATAATGTGCAAGTAGAGATATAGATGATGAAGTGGAAATACTCCACTTCCAGATCACTTCCAATACAAAAAAAATAATGGTTATCGCATTTGTCAATATAAAATTCTAGACAAGGGATCACACAACAAATATTTAATTAGTATTAAAAGTGAAACTTGTCAAATCATAACAGATAACTGGAAATAGTCAATAGGTTAACAACAAGTATTAGAAAATGCCTAGTTTCAATTCCTATAATAGTACCTAAATATATAAAACTAACAGATGTAGAGAGACATATATAATGTTGTGATTGAATAAGTGTTTGGGTGACAATAATTTTGTGTAAATAAATGCAAACAATCAGAAAAACAAGTACGGAAAAAATATCAACACTTTAATAGTTAATGGGTATGAGTTTTTAGATGTATTTCACTAAATAATTTTACGCAGCTTATTGAAAGTCTTCATTTAGTGTGATAAATAGATTTGTTCAATGTTTATTTATTGAAAGAATTTTTTTCAGAATGAACAACTTTCTAAATTGAAGAAAATTTCAATGAATATAAACAGAACAAGTATAGATATATAACGTTACAGGCGAAGTCTTCTATTTTTTTATAGAATTGAATCAGTTCCTTCACTATTCTTTTTTGGGAAAAAAGGTCTTTTTGAAAAAGAAAGTCCAAATTTGAATTCAATTAAAAAATCTGTCAACATTTTGGTGATGAAGTAAATGATTGAAACAAATCAGATGAAAGCTGAATAAAATTGATGAGCTATCAGTAATAATGTTGTGAAAAAAAGATTGAACAAAAATATAATAAATGCAGACATGATTTCTGAGAAGATTGTTTTTCGCACGATTCAGCAGATATTATTGTGTTTGAGTAAAATATTTTATGGATATTTGCTGATATCCCCGATTTTTGTCATATTCAGAGTGATTCCACTTTCTATCACTTTTTGTAAATTCTGAATGATTATTGATGCCAGAAGGTTTGAGATATAAAAAAAATTGATATAAAAAGATATAAAAAGAGAAGATGGAAGTTCAAGAGTACTTTCTTTCTTGAAGATTCCTACAGGTTGACACAAAGTATGGTATATAATTAGCAGTATTTAAACAATGACGTACCACCACATCGATCCCTTCCCTCTGTTTTTGCTCCTCACAGTTACATCCCCGGCATTGGTCGCCAAAACTAGGGAAAGTAACATCACAACAATCACAGTCACTTCCATAATTTGTAGTGTCCACCCGCTACGCGTAGTGCCACGACACAGTCACAAAAAATAAACAATATCACCTGAGACTCACTGTTTAGTATTTGCTTTTCTCCAAGGGTTTGAGTAGGGGGTGGAAATCGGAGTCGAGTTCGGCCGATTTTCACCGAGTAATTACTTGAGGAGGAGTCATTCGTCCTGACCACCCACCGCAGAGTCCTTTGAGATACTGACTTACCTGCACGTGTGGTCCTGTGCACGTGGATCCTGGCGCCTCCTCCAGTGATCACCGCGACCAATAAGGAGAGCCGGAAACGCCCAAGGTCAGGCCTACTTGATTGAATTGCCCGCCATTGCCCAGTAACAATGTGCATGGAAAATATGAGAACGGTATGAAGTATGCTTTGTATTTCCTTTGGATTTTGAGTTCTTTTTTGAGTTTGGGAACGGAGATGGCATTCCGTGCTCATTCAAGAAAGAAATTTTTAATTACAGGTGCCATTCGTAAGGATCTCTTGAACGCTCTCTTTGCGAAGAAGGATTCGTTTGGTGGAAGTAGCAGAAAGATATCCTCAGTTTTAAACGCTAAAAATATTTCTTATACAGGGCATTTAAGTGAATTCCAAACTTAAATCAATATCTAAGGAAAGTTAGATTATCCTCTGATAACAAAAAGGCGACAATGGATCAAAAGACAGAGCCATAAAACTGAATGAGATTCTGTGGAAATAACTTATTTATAGGACTTGTAAACATTAAAGACAAGAGGCTGCCAGGTAGTCACAATTGTATTATTTTGTTATTGAATTGTAGGTGAGATTATCATTCAGGTAAACACGTTCAAAACTATGGACAGTAATCTCTGTTCCTTTCTTATCTCCTTCTGTAATGTTATCTGACTGAAAACGTTGCTTATCTCAAAGTGTGCGAAAGTTTGCAATAACAAATTCCATGAATAAGTATTATGAATTCTTGGCATATATTAGGTTTAAGGAACCTTCAAAGAAAGAAAAAAAACATACCTATAATTTCATTCAAATACATAATTACGGTATGGAAAATTGATTTCACTAATATTTTTTTTTTGATTTTCATACTGAATATTGTCAATGGAAATCAACAGTTACGGTTGAAATGAGTGGTGTAGAAAATAAAAGATTTTCAATGATTGTTTTTTGAAAACTAGTCCATAGCGGAGCGGGGGCACATTATTTAAATTTTTAGAAAATCGTCAATATGACAAAAGGTATCCAATAATTTATACATTTGATTGCTTTTATTGTTAGTAGATATTTCTGTTCTACTATTGAAATATGACTGAAGAGTTATTAAAATTTATAAAATTTTCTCACAATGGATAATTTAACAAAAAAGGCAACTACAACAATCTACCCCCAATTTGGGGATAGTTGTTACATTTTCGAATCACATTCATCAATGATGAATCATTTTTGTATTATATCAAAACTTTATAAACAAAATAGATCACTCTGAATAGTCTTCTTATATTTATGAGTAATTATACTATCTATATCGTATATAGTTTTCAAAGTTTTTTTTGTAGGAAAATAATATAACTTTGGAGTACCTAAGCCATACAGTATGTCGAAAAATCTCTAACGTTGGTTCTGTTGAACGACGTTACTCTACTCAAAGATGTAGCTTCTAGGGTACGAAGAGATATATAGTTGAGGATTTCTATTCATAAAACTTTCAAACCAGTCTGGCCCGGACATATTTTTTTCAAGTCAACTGGGGGAAAATTTTCAAATCGAATTTTACAGCACATTGGAAAGCTACTAGATAATAAGCTAATCAATATCCTGTTTCTAGTGAGAATATCCATCTAAGTTCAACGTATTCCAATTAACCACTTTCGTTGTTTTTGTTTTTTCTGACATACCTGGATAAGGATATCAAATGCTAGTTTCATTCTGTAGTACTTTTGCTGCAGTAGATTCATAAACTTCCTGACTACTCGTACCCCGTTATAAGTATTTTTCTTCAACAGTTTCTCATTCTAGAGTTTGTTTTTACATTTTCAGTTTCTCATTTACTTACTTGCTTGAAATCTAGACACAAGTTGCACACAACCTAGCAGCTTAGCGCTTGGCGGGTCACTGATAGTTATTATGTGATGCTTGACGTGATAAAAAACAAATGAGTACAGTTATATTCACCAAAGAGTTTAAAATCCCGGTAAAAAAGAAGTGTATCTACTTACCCCTGTAACAACGTGCCCCTCGCTCCCCTACAAGCCTTTCGAATATTCGGCGGATATTTTAAAATACATACTCATACTCTTTCAAATCGAAATAGTTCAAAACACTAAGGATATTAACCTAGTATAATATCTTTTATTTGTGAAAAGATTTGACACTGTCACCTACAGTAGTTTCGAATAACTATGTTCATGTCACCAGTTGTAAATTTTGTAAGAAAATGAGGGACGGTTGGATCTCTACACTCCCTAATAATTATATTTTCCAAAACTTTTTCTCGTATAGGTAGGTAATTACAATGAGAACTTATGTCAACTAAATTGAATACGTATAAAATTGAGATGTAAATTTTGAAAAGAACGTTTATGAGGTTTCCTCAGTGATGTATGGAAAATTTTGCTTTCAACGACACGAACTGAAAGTTGGCAAGTTTCTACAAGTCTGCAAACCATTCACAAATATGTGTGGATCCCATATTCAACCATACTTTCTTTTGGAGATTGATCTCCATGTACTTATATTCAAATTACATTTCAAATGCCTTTATAGTTGTATTACTCCAGTGTATATATGATATCCATAATAGACCCGCTCTTCGTTTCTGTTGACATTTGTAAAGAAAAAGATGCTCTATGTCTGCAGGACATGAAAGGATACAATTCTTAATATTTGTGGCATGGACCAATTAGATAATTGTTAGATATATTCTAACTATACCTACCTATCAAAAAGTGGCAGACATATAAATTCAAATCCCTGTTGATAACCGCTGTACCTACTTGTCTATATTGAAGCTTCTGAAACTAGATTATTTCTTATTGCAGTTATATTTTCAAAAGACGACTTCAAAAATGAGTGCAGTGAGAAAGAATGATGGAATCGAAAGGGAAAATGAAAATACCAATGTTCTAATTATAGTTTGAAGTTAAAAAGGAGCCGTTCAGCTAGTGACTACCATATAGTAACCACAGTCATTTTTGGTGGGTTTATGCCTTTGGGAAGTGCCTCAACGTCTCCTGTTGTCATAGAGGATCCACTTGAAAATTCAACCATACCGATCCAAAAAACGTCTGGTTAATTTTTTGGATTGTTTCGGCAGCGCTTTGGTTAAATTTGAATTCGTAGAGAAAAATAGGCTGAAAATCGCTCAAAGACATCACATGGTAATAAGCTGAAAAGGATAGAAAAAATGGAATTTGGAAAAAAGAACAGCATCAATGTATAGATTACCAAATTCTATATCGGTCCATGTATATCTCGACACAATAGAATTTTTTTTTTGAAATATGGATCTTCAAAAGCATATGACATTGAAAGGGACAACATTTTTGAAAACACACAATACAATCATTTAACTGAACTAATTCAGATCATTTTCTAACAGAACATAACCAAAATTAGGTACCTACCAGATATAAATCATCCATGAATATGAGGAACACTTGGTGTCCAAGATTGGATCCTTGGAGAACATCTCAGTAAAAGGTAGCGGCTAGAAGTGTCGATTTCATATTCAACATTCTGTACTCTGACAAGTAAATACGATTATATTTGTTCAACCAATAAATCAGACAATCCGACTGCTTTTTGAATTTGGCTAACAACCATGTTGATTTGGGTGAAATGTAATGTTCCTAACTGGATGGCACTGAACAAAATAATCTCAAACTACTTTTCAAAGTTGCATAATGTTGCAATTAGTCTCCCATTTAATATTTAAGCTCAGTCTCCAAATTGTAAAAATGTGCGGGTTTTTGTTGTTTTCTACAAATTAAGATTTCTCTCTTTTCGAAAGGATCATTGATATGACAAAGTGAAAAGGATTTTCAGTTTTCTACCCACACGACAAGAAGCAATCTGGTGGCATAAGATCTGGAGATCTTGGGGGCAACTCTATTGTTCCCGTTATTTTTTTCGAACTTCTTTGATTGCATTTCGAGTAATAGCTTCAGACAAATATCCGCGTGATTACTGAATGCATTGAAAGATCAAAAATCGTTAGGGTTGTAAATAATATAGATGTCAAGAAAAATTTGTGATTATTTATGAACCACAGCTTTCGAGTCGAATGATAAAACATTGTTAGTTTTAATAGATGGAGTTAACAACTTGTTTTTTTTTAATTTAACAGAAGAAAATAATGTTTATGGATCTCTGTATATTTGATGGAATCGACTGTATATTTTTTATGAAAATCCCAACATATTCAAGAAATATTTCACTGTGAAATTTTCACTAGGTAGTTTCACAAAAACGCAACACGTGTTTCGTTATACAATAACTTCTTCAGGCGTGTCTTTACCAGTTCACATCTGCATATATTGTTCAACGCTCTATAAGTTTTTACAATTTGAAGAACCTGAGTGTATCAATCAATTGCCAGTTTCCGCATTTCAAAAAAAAAATAGTAATGGGGAGTTATTTGATTCCATTTGGTCAATCAGTGAATTACTTGGATTCGCGAATCAATTTACATAATGAACATTCGGAAAAATTGGGTTTCAAACTTTTCTTGAAAACCTGAACTCTTGTCCTTCTACTGAAATTTGGTTCGCAAATGTGATCTATTCGACACTGAAATTTTGTCTTCATTGTTTTCAATTGATTTGTCCAAAATATTTGTTCTGTATTCATTTATTTGTTTTATTTTCTTTTGTTATCCAAACTATAGTCCCAATTTGACTACGCCAGTCTTTGTAGGTATGCTTATTTGAAATGACAAAGTTTTCTATATTTCACATTTTTTGCAGGCATTATTTTTGAAATCTGGGACATAAGTTGATAAAATTTTATATTGAATAAAAGGAAATTTAAAACATGCCTTCTCAACTTTATTAAATTTTTCAACCGCTTCAATGCAGATGAAGCCGTATACTTACTAAAATATATAATAAAAATTGGCTGCTTGCATTTTGAAAACGACTAACGTTATATATTGCGAAGAGAAATGAAAATTTTTATGTTTTTTACCACTTTTATTTGTAACTGAAGTGTAATAGTGTTTAAATGGGATAATGCGGACGAAATTTCCAAAAACTGTATGCTGAACATGAAAGGTCCTTCAGACTAGGAGAAAATGATTCAACGTTTTCAAACCATTCCTTGGCATGCAACCACAAGTTTTCGAATCTAAACGATACGGAAATTCTGCACTATACAAGGAAGGGTTGCAAACTTAATTATTTAGAATCCTTGGAAATTCACAAGCATAAAAATTGCAGGTGCAACTTGTTAAATTATCAAATTGATTTAATTTACTCTCCGGTTTTTAAATTGGCACATGCGCATTGTGAACTGTAAATTCAGGTACTCAATCAAGTATCTGAATGTAATATATTAGCGAATGTAATGAATCATTGTTAGTTTATTGTTTGAGTTTGAGAATGTCCATATAGCACGAAACTGCAGTAACGTTAGTTACAAATGAAAGTGGTAAAAAACATAGAAATCTTTATTTCTCTTTTCATCATGATCTCCTACCACGTAGTGACGGCTACATCCATCAATTTATTTATATATTGCAGTTTTCAATAGCGCAGTTATTATAACAAATCTCGGATAGTAAATACCACCATGAGTATTTACGTACATCTTTGTAGTGATATGTTCACATATGGGGTGGTTGATTCAATAAACCCTTACACAATCTTACTCCTTCCCACCAAGTAATTCACAACGAATTCGTAATGCGAATATCGCAAATCAATCCACTGCAGATGAAGAAGAAATCTCACGAGAGAAGCGCCGTGTTCAGTATTGCCAGGTTTACTGTTTTTCAGTAGATCACCTGTTTTGGCTTCCAAACTACTGTTCTACTATTTGAGAGTTGAAATTTATTACATTGATGATATAATAAAATGAATTTTATTATATTCAATGACTGTGAATAGTGGAAACAATCATATATGTAGTGAAGCTGTAAAATATATTTTCCACAGTTTTCTGTACCAATCTACTGTTTACGTAATAAAATCCACTGCATGAAAATTACCTGGCAACACTGACCGTGTCTGTATGGCTCGACTTCGTCCTTCACAAACGCAATTGAAAAAGTTAATATAACACAGCTAATATCACAACTTTTTTTTTATTATCTAAGGCGGTACAAAGTTCGCAGTTCCAACTAGTAAATAAATAAAAATGCCTGTAGCAAAAAGTGATCTCTATAAATATCCTGGCGTAATCAAACTATATTTAATTTCATCATCATGCAAAGATATCGTAAAAAAGTTAATGAAACAATTTCCACATTATCTGTGCATTCAGAGCATCGTATACCATCAGAGACCTCGATATAAGCAATCTATCGATGCTCGTATAGATAAATGAAGAATGAAGAAAGGCATTTCTACGTTGGCCTTCAACATGAATGAAAATATTCAGAGGGCTATAAAACAATCTCTATGTGAGAATCGTGAGAGAATAGCGATACTGTCTGCCGAGAGTGTTAATGCATGTAGGAATTTTTGCCTGGATTATGGGAACTGAGACTATCGAGATGGCATTTTATCTTTTTTACATGCATTTCAAAGCGGTCTACAAGGGTAGGGGAAGATGAACGTTTGATTATACATCGATTGGAAGAATTCACTAATCGTATATCATCAACTAGTTTTATTCGATGTGGAAGTTGATGACCGAAGTTTGCATTTGAACAAAAATTGTGATTTGGACAGGTAAATTTTACTTTTATATGAGGATAACTTCAAAGAGTATTTTAGCCTCTTGGTTCGATCCTCTGCAAGTTGAAGATGTGATCTTGAATAAGAAAGGGCGACCAGCTGCCTCGTTTACAACTAGATCCTGGATAGCCCGACGAAAATTTTGGGACCAATGAGGGACGGCGCCAAATTATCTGTAGTATGTCAGTAAATGTCCCGGTCGAGTCAGTAGGAAAGGGACATGTCACCATATTCTTATTTTCTAGGACTTCCCTAAGATGTCCTACACAGTACGACAAAACGGGAATCATTGAGGATATACCAGGGTTTGAATTTTTCAAAGAGAAGGACACCATTTAACTCTCGGAAATATAAAACACGAATATTGTCAAATCATGCCTGAGATTATGTGTACCATAAAGAATAAAATGGGAACAATGGGGAATGTTTCTCAATTTGGGTTAATACAGCAAAATAAAGTTGCGTTTAATTCATGAGTTTTTCAAATTCACTTCTAAAAGTATTCAAATTGATGTTTCAAATGTTGGGTTTTGATTTTTAAAGGGATTTCTTTTTAATTTACATATTGGCAACAGCGCCTATATCAAGTTGAAATAATGTATACGTACCTAGATATTCTACTTTAAAAAAGGAAAATTATCTTTTTGAATCAACAATTGACGCAAAATATAAATTATAGTACAATACCACCTCCACAAGCCATATAAACAACAGTTGTTTTGTTATTTATTTATATAGAGGAAGATAGTTTGGGTGCACAAAATGTCATATGTCATAGGATGTCTCGGAACTCCGAACATAAGTAAACGGAACAGCACGCCTCCTGAAATATGTCATCTTTTTTTATCTCATACAGGTAACAGATTCAATGTCCTTTATTAGCTATAACCGATGTTGCCAAATGGTGAAATAGAAACGAATCCCTTTAAATGTTGAATGCATTATTTCGTTCCTCTTTTTTA
Organism: Leptinotarsa texana; assembly: GCA_015342105.1. NCBI lineage: Eukaryota > Metazoa > Arthropoda > Insecta > Coleoptera > Chrysomelidae > Leptinotarsa > Leptinotarsa texana. The sequence continues at coordinate 17,767 of WOGN01000205.1, read as the reverse complement.
AATATTTAAATAATTTTTCAAAGAAAAAGGTTGAAATGATAAGTTTAACTACTTGATTTTCGTCAGGAGGAACATTCCCCATTGGCAATGTGCACAAGTCTTTGTGCAGTCCAGGAGAGGAGGTAGATCTAGAAGTCTGACGGTCTGGTACTAATGGCACCACTGATAGCCAGACAAGCCCGTCTCTGTAAACCAGAGAGCTTCGCTTGGGCCGTTTTCTGTAAAGCCTTGGGCCACGAGGCAATTGCAACATAAGTGATCATTGGTCTGACAATCATCACATAAATCCAATGGATTTGTTTGGGACCTAAACCCCAATTTTCACCACAAATCCTTTGACATGTCCATAGAGACAGTCTGGCTTTGTGTAAAACTTTTTCCAAGTGAGCGTTCCAGGTGAGTCTTTTATCCAGGACAATGTCAATGTTGACAGTTACTCCCCAAAGTTTCAGCCATTTTAGACGCGTAGTTGTTATGTAACAGTCGTTTTAGTGGTGTTTTTATGAAAATGGACAAAAACGAGTGTTGAGAATATTTATTTTGGAAAGGCAATACACCTACACATATCATGAGTTGGATTCTGTGTATGGGGACTTTGCACAATCAACTACCACAGTGAAATTTCGGGCAGCTGATTTCAAACGTGGCTGTAAGAGCTTGAGATACGATGAACGTTCGGGAAGTTTAAAAACTGCAACTACCGACGAAATCATCAACAAAGTTCACCAACGGTACTAGACGACCGCCGAATTAAAGTGAGAGAAATAGCAGAGGTTATGAACATGTCAAAAGAACGTGTTTTAATACATATTAAATAACATTTAGGCATGAGAAAACTTTCCGCGTGTTGGATGCCGGGTTTGCTCACGTTAGACAAAAACCGCGTTCAAATTAACATTTCCAACGCTCTGTTGGCGCAGTTTAGCCGCAATAAATCCGAGTTTTGGAGCCGATTAATTACTGTAGATGAAACTTGGATACACCATTATACGCCCGAAACAAAAATACAGTCCAAACAGTGGGCTGCAAGGAAGGAAACGGCTACAAAAATAGCAAAAACTGTTTTTTTGCCTGCCTAACTTAGTTGTCAAAATTCATAGATTCAAAAGGGGAGAGCTGCAAAGTTCTAGTTTGTCATTGAGGGTTTTGAAATTGGTGTTCATGTTTTCTTTATTTATTGTGTAGTGGGTTTCTTGTAGGTGTCCATATATAGCTGATTTTTTATCCCCTAATACATACTCACGGTGCCTGGTTACTGTTCAGCAGCTTATATAGGCCAGACAAGCAGAAATTTCAAGATAAGATACCGGGAATATGTATCATTAGATAAAAATCAGCTATATATGGATTTCATTAGTTTGGACTTCCATTGTCTAATATTATATAAAATGATTTGGAACTCCTGAAAAAACTAAAACAAATGAAAAATTGAAAGGAATAGCTGAAAATAACAATTATATCAAGCCAAAAAAGCCCTGAAATGAAATAACAGTGAAATAAAATACAAATAAAAAATAGAACAATTAAACAAAAAATAAAAAATTACGAGATTCCAAGCCAAGTTACTTCACAGTAACGGCGAGCGAAAACTCTTTGTGTTCAAAGACCTTGCTGCCGACGTTCACGTCTTCGTTAGGTACGACGCTGCAAGAGTACCGCTCCAGCTACCGTACGATGGTCTCTACGAAGTTGTTTCCCGAGTCGAGAAAAACTTCACTCTCGCAATACGAGGACGAAACATTGCAGTGTACATCGACCGCCTCAAACCAGCTGCACCCAAAGATGACCTGGATGATGACAACTTTAATCCTACTACTCCAGGAGATAATCAAGTTCCGTTACAACAGGAACCAGCATCACCACCTGCCTTCAGAACGCGCTCAGGTCGTCTTGTTCGATTCACTGAACGCTATCAGGCAGGCTTCAATTAAATTATTTTGCAACTTATTTAAATCAGATTTAAATCAGTAATCACAAGATGAAATAATACGCAAACTTTTCTTCTCTCATCCACAATTTTCTTTTACAATTTCATATAGTCCGATAAATTTTTGCACATCCACGTTTAAATACTCAAAATTCGAATTTCTCTCGTTACATCATCTCTTCATCGCATATCGATTTCAATTTAAAACTCGCGATTCAACATCAACATTTTATAAATTGTATCTTTGCAAAAATCTATTTAAGTTGGAAAATACAATTTCAGTTTCAGCTTCAGTTTTATTTTTCCAAAAATGTATTCAACTTGTTAACATGGCATTCTAGTGAAAAATGGAAACTGTTCACTTCGAGATTAGTTCTTCGAAGCCACATGGTACTTTCCTATTATTTGTGTTTCTTTGTCATTGTGTTTTGTTGTTAATAAATTTAGTTGTTTATAAACACTGTGTTCGTCGAAATAATAATTCACCTATCACGGTCCCAACATCTGCCACCAACAAACTAAACATACTAAACAGCTGAAACTGAGAACATATGTTCGAGACGAGTCTACCAACATAAATAAATAAAAAAATCGTCCGCGAAATTTGAAAATTCACCGTATTTTTTTAACAGCCCACGTATAATTCAGAAATTTTTGAAAAACTATTAAAGGAAATATTTCAATCTAGTGAGATACAAAATATTACCAGTATTACCTTGAAGTCCCTTGCAGTACTGCAGTCACACATAAGCTTGTTTTGACCCAAATTCAACCGACGCGTACTGTCGGTTCGATAAAACTTAATGTTGGATAATAAATATGTTTCGATCTGGAATATCACAAAAATATATATTAAAAGACAAGCTTTTCAAAAAAATGTAATCAATACAATTTATTGTATGATTTTCCCTATAAAAGGGTTTTACAAAAACCGCCACACGTGTTTCGCTATGCAATAGCTTCCTCAAGCATAAAGAGCTATTGTATAGTTTTTTTGCAACATGGATTTTCATCAAGTATCGGTCAGTTCTAGTCAATTATGTGACAAGCTTTTTTACGAATAATTTTTGGAGTTTTGTAAACTCACCGTTTTGATTTTGTTATTTCTCAAACTCAGAGTCTCGAAATTATTCATGAATTTGGTTCCCTCCAATAGGCTAATTGACAGTATCTGATTATTATCTGCATATAAATATGAGAGATACTGGTAAGACACATCGCTCAGTTCCTTTAGAGATGTTATCTTGAATTTAAAGAATCATCAATGGATGAATTGCTGATATATTTCAATATTACTCACATTATTATTTGTAACGTCCAATAACCTAGTTCTTTCAGGCAAGGGAACAGGCAGTGAGAGCAATTTAACACCCGAACAATTCATTTTAATAGAAAACGTACTTGGTTTCCCAATTATAAGTTCCAGTCCATATCGTTCGCAGGTACAGTTCTTGAAGCAGTCTTTTTCTAACTGAAAAAACACTTCGTTAGAAACACAGTTCTATACAAGATACAATAAAACACAAAAAGAGACAATACATATGTATTGAGAACCAGGGCACAAACATAACACATTTATGATTCAACAACAGGCAGCTAGGTTTCGACCCACCATAGGTCTTCTCATCAGTAATGTTAGGCAGAACCACAAATGCTTTGCTGGACTCAACTGCCCTTAGAGGACAAGTCTGGGTAAGTAAGAACGATGACATCTCCTCTTGCAAAGACGCCATCTATGGGATCTACAAGGAATATTGAAGATGAACGAGGCTCCTCAAGGCGATGAGTTACAAAGCCAAGCTTCGACATCCACCACCGATGAAATTTGCCTCTGTCTTTCACTGTACCTTTCACTACAAAGGTAACTAGCTGAAAACCAGAGCCCCAACACAATGCATTATTGATTCAACACCAAAAAGCGCAACTGTGACCCGCCACAGGTCTGATCAGTGGTGTTGGCCTGCACCACAAATGCATTGCTGAGCTAACCACCTGACAATCACATATATGGCGTCTTCTTAAGGGGAGACGTTATCGCCCTTACTAAAACGTATATACAATCAATTTCAAAAAATTAACTCTATACAAAGATCATGCAAAGAAGTATTTTTCAGATACAAACTGGAAGAAACAGCTCTTTCGAAACACCTATTTTCATATAAACATCGAATTACACGAAAGAAAAATACTTTTGAATTAAATACTTCTATATGAACCCTGAATTATACAAAAAACACTCAATTCATTTGATAAATTACGATTTCATGTTCGAATGAGTTAAATCTACTCCCTCGATGACACTAAGTAATGACATTCATTCGTAGATTCAACTCATTCATGACATAGAGTCGTAATTTTATAAATGAACTCAATACTTCATCTTATACTGTTATCAGTATTTGATGCTGAAGAGGCAGTAAGGCAAGTTTCTTCTTCCGAAACATCGGATGTGCTCCAGTAAGGATGACAGTGGTCCATGTAAGTGAAATTTTACCTCTTTCATTTAGTATATTGTGTAGCAATCCTGTGAATGATATCTGATTCAATTCCATTACGAATGTTTGGAATACAAACTGAATTTATTCCAGTTTGGCTTTCAGTCTTCAAAAGGTACACAAGACGCCATATTTTCACTTCTGGAAAACCTGTACACTAATCTTAATGAAAGAGAATCTGCGGCCGCCATAATTTGTGACCTAGCCAAGGCCTTCGATTATGTAGATCACATGCTACTTCTTCGCAAGCTAGAAGTTTACGAATTTAGAGGATTTGCATTACTTTGGTTTGAGACGTACCTTTCTCATCGGCGTTTTGGAACCGGTGTTGTTTCTCATTTATGTCAATGATTTAATCCATGTTGACATAAGTGGTAAATTCACATGTTTCGCTGACAACACCACTATCCTCTGGCATAGCAATACCACCTCAAATTTACTTGATAAAATCATCGTTGACATAAGAAGGATGAAAGAGTGGTGTGATTTCAATCTTTTACCATTCAGTATCGACAAAACAAATTTGGTCACGTTTAGATGTAACATAGAGGAAGTACACTTGGAAAATGTAAAAATTGACAATTCGGAGAAAAACAAATGTTTAAGGCTCTTCATTGATGAAAATCTAAAATTTGATTCCCATGTCGACTACTTATGTAAAAGACTAGCAGCAGAATGTCATGCAGTGAGAGTTGTTGCAAGAGAGGTAGACACTACTACCACAAAATCAGTTTTTTTGCACAAATTGAGTCATATTTACATCATGGAATTTGTTTCTGGGGAAACTCTGCACAATTTCGTTTCAATATGGTATTCTCTCTACAAAAAAGGGATTCATGCCGCCCATTATTTGTGAAGCAAAACATTTTGATCTCAGTATGTCATTTTATTTTGGAAGCAGTGTGTCTTATCCACAAAAAATATAAAAATCAATTTAATTTAATACCACCTCAACTTATAGTACAAGTCAGTCCTACTTCATTTCCCATCCAACACCTACTCTAGCCCTTACACAAAATTCTATTATTTTCAATAGCAAGAAGTTATTTAATCACCTTTCCATTAATTTAAGGCGATTATATAATGAAAAGAAATTCAGAAAGAAAGTAAAAGAATCCCTTGTTAGGAGGCCTTAGTATAGTGTGGCCGAGTTTTACCAAGGCTCTATCGAATATTTGGCATGTAGCTTTGTGTAAACAAGTTATTGCAATCAACACGAAATAGCTATCAATGTTCATTACGTAACATTATATATTTACATTTACTCAATATTCATGTACTTATATTTGTATCTGTTCAGCTGGGCTTAATATTGTTCTGTCCATATACTCTGCTTTTGTCTCTAAGCATTATTTTATAGTTTATATTTGTTAACGCCTTATCCCATAGGTATACACGTTTTACTTTATTTGACTTCGCAAGATGTTCTGATCTTGGGTAATAAAGCATATTTTGATTTGATTTGATTGAATAGAAAAAATAATTTTTTTGTGCAATTCAGTGTTCACACAAAAGTAGTGGTTCCGGAAGTATTTGTCTTTCGTGTAATTCAATGGTTATATAAAATTAGCTATTTCGAGAGGGTTTTTTCTCCCAGTTTGTGTCTGAAAATTACTTCTTTACACTTTGTATAGAGTAAATTTTTTGAAATTGATTGCTTTCTTCCTTTCTGTGGAAAATTCACACATTTTATGTATAAAGATGGGTAAGGTGAAAGCCAAAACTTAACCTCTCCTGAAAATACACCCCTGTTTTTAAAATATTCGCTAAAAACTAGAATTATCTAATACATGTTTCAAATTTGCTGAAATCTGACATAAAACAATGTACAATGCGACGTTTCCTCCATTAGATTTCATCGTCAACATTTTTTAAAATAGAGACCTCTAGTTTTTCTCATCGATTTTTGTAGCCACTGTGATAACAAATTCAGCATGTATTACAATTCACGTCCTTTTTCAAAAAAAAAAGTTGAAAATGAGCAAAAACCCACCAAAAAACGACTATGGTTACTATATGGTGGTCAGCGACTGATATGATTCACTACAATTTTCTGCAACCGGGCCAAACCATCACAGCATCGACAAAAGTTCTGCCTCATCCATAGAACCCCTCAAACTTCTCGCCTAATCACAGTATACTTATATACAGTAGTCCCACTTAGCATCGGTCCCTTTGTTGTTAGTGTCCAGGAGTTTCAGTTTTTACAATGCTGACGTATTTGACACTAATGATATTTCTCCCTACTACAATCTCAACCAAAGCGTCTAAACACTGCTCAGCATAACAACTATTCATATAAACTGCTCAAAAAAATACAGTCGATGAAAACCATGTTGAAAACCATAATTGTGCATTTGTGTAATATTCAAGTAACCCAGATCATTTGGACAATGTTGAACTATGTTTCAAGTAGATTTTAAAAATTCATGGGATCGGTAGATGTTCATATTCGGATGTGACAAAATATATTTTGATTTCAACAAGAAAAAAGACAAGATGAAGAATGAGTTTTGTTATTCATGAACTATGGTACGAATCCTTGCGAAATTTTTTTGTAGTGATTTTTGGAGCCAAATATAGCATATTAATTTATTGATTTGAGAATGCAAGATGGCGGACGAGTTTGCTGATTCGATTATATTAAGAGCCAATTATTAAAAATATTCCTAATCGAATTCATCACTCAAGATTTAAGAATCTGTCGAGCCTATTCTTTTTGAACTATGTAGTACTATTTAGGACTTGAAGAAGTAAAAAAGTAATTGTGTAGTGTTCAATAAACAAATTTTTCAGTTGGTTGCGTGCCTGTCTTGAACTCGTCGTTTGTGCAGACCTGAGACTGCAACTCCTGGGTCTGCGTGTAGAAAATTCAAACCAAAAATCACTCGAAGTGGAATTACTGTATACAGTATACTGTGGCCTAACCAACAAATATACTCACTGCATTTAGCATCGCATCGGTGGTTCAGTGGTAGAATGCTCGCCTGCCACGCGGGCGGCCCGGGTTCGATTCCCGGCCGATGCAATTTTTTTATTTTCGATGATGATGAAAAAAAATGTACTAATCTCGAACAGATTAATCTATAAAACATAATTTTATCCAATTACTTAAGTTTTATCTATTTCTGTAACAAATAAATACTCAAATATACCAGCATCTACTTCTGAAGCACCTTGTATTTGTTCATTAATGTGGAACAATAACATAATGACGAATCACATAGATTATGTGTCGATAAACATATAACAATGCTTCCCCAGACCTGTCGCCAATCGAGTACCACACTTTTCAAGCACTTCGATAACTTTATCGCCAATTAGCACCAGGCAATAACGGCCTTCGTCAACTCCATCGAATCCCGAGCACGCAGTTTTCATGCTGACTGAATTCATCGGCTTGTGTTATTGAATTGAATTGATAAATATTCACTGAGCAATTACAGTTCAAAGTAGCCTCATAAAAACGAACAACCTAAATTGGAAACAAAGTTCGAATTTGGAACTTAAAGAAGTATTTTGGCAGCGTCTGTAATATGGCTAAAAATAAAGAGAAATTGTTGGTATAAATAATATGTAAGTTTGTAAGACACTTATTTTCGACAATAATAACATCCTGTCATTTGTCAATTCCGGTCACTGTTCCTCTTTTCACCAAAAATAATCTTTATCGAATATTTCACACACATTTCAATATGACAGCTTCGCATGCGCTCGTCCTATGATGAAAAGGCCTATCCATCACAACTAATCAGTGACGTCATTTGACAGCTTTTACAATTTATCGGTGAATTTCCAATAAAAATGAAAGATTTAAAATTAGTTTTTCTATCACGGTAATTATATTGAATAATTGATTATTGACAATCACCTGCTGTATACGTTTCAGTTCTGAAACTTTGATGCTTTCAGTGGTGTTGAACCAGTGGAATCCTGCCGGTTCCAAACAAGCTGTCAAATTCTCATTCTTGAACAATATGTCTGATCTGTTCAAAGTTTGCTCCACACTTGCGCACATCAAACTAGGATTTGCTGAAAATTAATTGAATTTCCTTAGTTTCAATACAGAGTACCATATGAGGTGAATCTAAAAATAATTTCTTTAAAATTTTTATATACCCGTATAGTTGGTACGCCTGGATGGTTTACCTGTATGG
>WOGN01000204.1:0-29363 GCA_015342105.1 Leptinotarsa texana | reverse complement strand
ATAAAAGTTGTCAAGTATTATTAGTGTTGTTGTTTTAAAAACGAACCCCGAGAAAATATCGTAACAGTATTCTTGATTTAACTGATTTGGCGAATATTCCCCGCGAAATCTATCAAGTGAATATAGAAATTCAAAAAGAAGGTATTATCCTTGCCCTTTTCGTCGCACTAATGGATGAACTGTTCAAATCTTTGTGAAAAATGAGACAAAATCCAATGAAATATTTGACTACAGAGGCTAGAGAAGTGGCAAAAAAAAACTGGTTTTAAGCTTATTTTGCAAAACAAAACCGAATTCCGAAACGTAAAAACTATTTCGATGAGATGTGTTAAGACGAATTACAAACACTTCAACCTGGTCAAGTATTTTCTGAAGAATCAATTATGGTATTTGATCGAATCATGTCACAAATTAAAAATAGTTTAAATTTTGTTCTTCTTAATGGTACTAATATTTTGAAAATGTCAATTGAAGAACTACAAAAGTATGGAGCAGATCTGGCTCGAAAATATGAGCGAGATTTAAGAACCGTTGAATTCTGAAGCTCTACTTTTATTCAGTGATATAAAAATGACTAACGATTTCTATCTTTTGCAACAAATCTATTCGCATGATTTGCAGGATGCTTCTCCTGCGAATTTACTCTACGCTATCTACTACATCAGCAAGCTGTGAGCAAAGTTTCAGCAAACTAAAACTAATTGAAAATAATTTGCGTTCTTCTATGAGCTAGGAACGCTTAAGTATCGAGTCTTGCATCGGGCTTGTTTCATGATTTTTGGTTTACAGCTCATTTGGTAGTAACTTCAAATTGAAAAATAGTGTACTTAGCGTTGTTTTTCCGTAATTAATTATTAAAAATTGGATTTTCTAGGCTCGTGACGTCACGGGCCCAGTCCCGCTTCTTGTTCGATTGACCAATAGGAACAATACAAATAATGAACACTGCCAAATTGTAAAATTCACGGAGCATATAGACAATTTCTGATTCATTCGTGATTCAAAGTAAAATCACACTCACTTCAGACAACTAAATCTAAGAAGAAAGTGTAAGAAATGCATTGGAAGAGAGAACTGATTATACATGGGATTCAAATAACACAAAAGGCAATAATAACGTTATTTTTGAAATATCTCCGGCAGTAGACATTTTCATGTTGATATCACAGAAATTTCAATAATGGAAGTTTAAATTCATGAAAAAATTCCCGATATGGAATAAAATGTACTCGAAAACCATGGTTCGAAGGCTCATGAAAACTAATGAAATAAATCAATAATGTATTCATGCCACCCACCAAAAATAAGAAATTCAACTTATATATTAGCCATATTGCCACCCAGTCAGCTATCTCTCTTGAATGTATGATACAATGTACTCTTTCTAATGTTTCATAACTTCGTATTTTTGTTAAAATACTTCGTAATTGGCAACACCTCTGTAAACATGATCAATTTTATTCGTCAACAGACACGCGACCAATTTAAACTCATGATTATCGAATTTTTCTTTCCTCTGCAAATATAAAGAGGTACTGGGACCGATTAGGCTCGATAAGTATAATATACCCCTAACTGGATCAGTCTATAAGCAAACCAGTATCGTTTTCAATAGCGTGAAAGAAGCCCATTGCACACCAATGAAATTATGACATAATGTGCAATAATATTTTTTATTATATTTTTATCATTATTATCATACATATTTTTAATTTGAATCCTATCCTGTGCAATTTATAAAATATTTATTCAACAAATTCATGCCTATATATCTGTAAATGAATCGGCACAACAACAAAAAACATCGATCTATGCATTATGTCCATATTTCAATCAATTATGGACATCTGATAGCTGAAAATGTGAAGATGATAATGATAAAAATAAATATAAGTTGGCGAGGCGGCATTTTTCAGTTTTTGCCCTGCCTAAAAATAATTGAAGATCCGGGGCTGACTATAGGTTTCTTCTAATCTTGCTTTGGATTAGCAGTCTAATGTTATCTCTCTCTCTGAAAAAAATTTAATTTTCACTACATTTACCAAGAAGTACCGTGAAATAAATTATTGCTGGGTAGCTGTTGGTCATTATCACTTCCAACCAGTATCCACCGAGTAATACAAGAGGTGAATCGTATGTAATTTTCAAAAACACATATTTTTCTCATTCGCCCAACGCGATCGGTTTCATAAATATTTCCAAGAACAACCATCGAATCTGATAATTTAATCCCATTGACCAAATTACAGGCCATCCCGATTGACTCTTATTTGTGGTATCGGATTAACGAATAGGTAGACATTTTTGCAAAGCTAACGGTTACTCAACGCTTTGATTGTGTAACTGAGGATAAATTACTGCTTTCAATAGTGATCATGAGCAGCAAGATATGTTATCATAATTATAGACACATGCATAGTCCACTAAGGTGGTTCGAGCTTCATTAATGAATGTTAGGTGTACCTATTCATTATATAGAATTCGATTTATATTCAAATAGAACTCCCGAGCATCAGGTTCAAGACTCACACTTCGAATTGATGATGCAGCGAAATTAATGTAGGCGATAAAATATAAAAAAAGCTTTCCCACGTCGTATTATGAAATTGCTACAAGTTTCTATAGGTTGATATTGCAATTGCTCAATATTCTTATTGGGCAACTATAAAAATAAAAAAAATGTTCTTACGGGAAAAAAGGGAATTTAACAGAAGTTCTACGTGAAAACATGTTATTGAATACCAACATCTACAAAACATGTGAATGAAAATTCTAATGGAAATATTGTAATAATTCAAGTATATATTATGGCTTTTTATGACGTTTTTATTTGCAAGAATTTGGCAAAAGCGAATGACAAGAAATATGAGATTATTCGCGAATGCAGACACGAAACAACGTTACATCACTATCTAGATGCTAGATAGTATCAATATATTTGATTCAAAACGAACATTGTCCCCACCACTGTATAGTTGGTGAAACGCGCATCGAGAAAATTATTGCTGTACTGGTGTGTGGGCGAAGCATTTGTTTTGAATTTATTCTGCGTCAGACGTTGCATGTCTACATTTCAGAATATTTAAAAACTCTGAAGTTGGGTAAAACTTTTTGATTTTGGGTCGATTCGACCAAATTTGAAAAAAATATAGGGTTCTCTTGCGACTTGCCTGTTGAGCGTTACCGATCCTAGACTATTGATTGACTATAGTATTTTTCGTACGTCCGGTAGTTCTGGATATGAATTTTATGATATTTTATTCAATTCTATCTTCATATTTCATAAATGAATTGAATTACAAATTTCACTCAGCAGTTTAAAGTAATACTACCAATTTTAGTTTAGCAGAATATATCAAATAATATAATTAGGAGTTTAGTGATGCACTGTTTGGAACCTTTGGTGTAGTAATGAATATAAGTGGAGTTTTTTCTAACACCAAACCGTTATTTTAACACCTCAACACGATTTTCCTCTTGAAGATGATCACTTGGCGATCGAAACACGTGTCGAGGTGTTAAAATAACAGTTTGATGTTGGGGAAAGCTTCAGTAATATTCATTAGTAGTCTACTCTATAATTTTCTAATATTTATCATTTGTTAAATTTGATAGACAAATTTATTTCACAGATGAAAATACCTGAGCTGTGCTAATAGATATAGGTCCAGTCGAAATGAAAATTATTAATTTCAGTTAAGCTAAATAGTATAAATACGAAATATGGAGTCTATTTTATAATAACTGACATTCTCAATAAATAGAATTGGTTGAAGAGTGACTTATATCAATCCAACAAACAAAGCAACCCAAACAATGATAGATGCGTGATCAGAGCATAATCATCTATTGGGTAAAAAACACAAGCCTCTTTACGTTGGCCAATCAGATTTAACTGCAATCGGCTGGCGGAATTCATTGTTACAGGGTCGAAGTAATCAGTTATGTCTCAACGCATGTGGTGTGTACATATACGGTATTTTAAAGTTCAAAATATTTAAAATGTCAAGTACTGATATCGCTGAAGAAACTGCTGATTTGTGTCCTTACACTCCACATAAAAAATGTTCCTTTACCCAGTCGCATATTATTAAAAAATAATGAAATTTCGTTCGTTCCTTAGTGCGACTCTGTACAAGCAGCCTTGTCTGGGAGACACGTGCACTATGCATGATAATATTTCGGAGCACTCTGTTGCTTCGTTTGATAAAGTATATTTGAGTTTATGTATAGGTGGATGTACAGATGAAATGTATAGATGAAATAGTGTACAGAGCTAGTACATTCTGTAAAGATTTTAGTGAAATTTCTAATCATCATTTTTAGTGAGAACTGGTCAAAAGTAGAAACTAAAATATCTGTGTTTCAAGAACAAAAAATGTTGCCGCAAATGAGTTGATTTACTAGACATAATGAAATAAATTGCTTTCACAGAATTATTCATTCCCGCAGAAAGAAAAACGGAACTTTCAGGAACAAAACCAGAATATCCTGGACATGTCAATGAAATTTGCAAACAACCGTGCATAATACTAATCAAATGAAAACAACACATAGATGAACGCGAGGAAGGATATAATACCTGATTCAGCTGGAATCTAACAATAATCTTTCAATTCGCTTTGATAATCTCCTTTAGATCGAAACGCCATTACTCAATGAAGAACCTGCCCTTGAGGAATCACGTGTACGTACTTTATTTCCTCTATTGTTTGCCCTGATTTGAGCGCACCTTCGGTGGTAATGATATTTACGATGCCCAAGAGGGACTCTGCAGTCTACAATGCCTTCCTAACGACGAACACAGTAGCACGGGTAGCCGTGCGTTACAAGATTATCATCATATTGTTTAATATATTCATTGTTAAGTTGGTGTAATAAATTTTTAATGGTATGATAGGATGGGTAAGTGATTATCTTGGTTGGGAATGGTGACTGATGGTTTCTTGAGGATATTTTCCTTCAATAGAATATGTCAGATAAATATTTGATTTTGCTCAGGCTTTAAATGTGACATTAGTGAAGTTGTCATGTCACGACATTTCTTTGATTGAAATATAATGAAAACAGCAAATGAAATTGAGAAATGGATAATATAAAATGTATATGATACCTGATAGTGACGACAAATACATGGGTATTTGAGTATGGTTTACACAAAAAAAAATACAGGTCCTCATAGTCTGTCAGATGCTTGACATGCCAAATATGAAATTCATATACGTATGGATAAACGAAATATCTACAAATCGAAAATTAAAGACTATGTCTGAGATTAAGATATGAAATGAAGGAGAATAGAATAACAACTTTTACTCAGACCTACAGAATATGTCAATAAATTCGAAAAAAAGTTTTGATTGCACTAATTTACACTGAACCGTACATAATATCAATTTAGTGAAAACAAGTAATTCATTTTTCAGGACACAGAAACAAGTATACACTGACTCTGCCAATACATTCGAAAATTTATCAATACACCAGAAAACAACGAAAATTTTCGTTTCTTGAATGTTTTTTTATTTATTCGTCTATATCAATGTTGTCTTAATAGTCCCCATCTGATATTATGCACTTATGATACAGCGATCTTTGGGATAACCTTTAGTCACACAGAGCCATCTGTGGCGAATATGAAGGCTAAGACTTCGTGACAGTACGGTTTTTGTTTAAAAATCATGAACATGCAATTGCTTCACTGAACTTTCCTTTCCCTTTTTTACGTTTCCATAAGTTACTGATGTGGTGGGAAATCCGGGGCGTTCGACATCTGCAACGTCTTCACGGCCATCTTAAAAACACTCATATCACTCGTAAACACTTGTTTTACTCATAGCAGACTCACCATAGGCTTTTGTTAACACTTTTCCCAATTTGTCACAGATGAAGAAAACAGTGAATATATCTGAAAATTTTATCAAGCTTAAGGGAGTCGTATACCAACATAATGAAAACGAAACTCACCATTGGACTTATAAAACCAATAAAATTTAAAAAATCCCGTTATTTTCTGAATATACCTCGTATGTTCGGCAAAATAAATAGCAAAATATGAAAATAATGAATAACATTAAAACATCGCAATCACTGCGTATTATGAAACAAACTGACCCCACTGCACATCTGTCCGTCGGTCTGTCTGAACACGATAAACTCAAAAAGTATCGAAAGGATTTTCATACGATTATATCCAATAGACGGAGTAATAGAAAAAGGTTCATGTGAGTTATCGCAAAATTTAAACTATTGTGCGAAAAAATAAATTCAATCTGTCTCACAAACCGATGTCACATGCGTGATGAGGACATATTGTAATTGCGTTTGTTTTGTTTCACGTGGTAAATCGATGTGACGTTTGAGGTTTCATTTTTGTTTTGTATTGTTGTTCATATACATATGTACTCACCTATTTTCAAATTGATAGTTGTGAATATACTTTTGTTTGAGAGTGAATTTATCGAAGTTCATTTTTGTTAATTATATTATTAGCTGATGCAGAGCCGGTGTCAGGTCGCTAATACTTGAATAATTTGGTAGAACATGTTGATATGGTGCACAAAAAATTCCGTTGTCTATCACCAAAATAAGAGTTTTTGGTGATTTTGATTTCACATCCTGTATGCGTTAGGAGAGGTGAATATTTCGATTTTCATTTCGTATGGTCACTATCGCCAAATTGTTATAGTTAGTTGCGTTACCAGTTTAAATAGACCTTGGTTTAGTAAATTTTGTATGCATGTTTTTCAAATTACAAGACAACTTGAAATACACTTTATCAATTTAGGTAAATTTGATATTCGTACGTTTGCAATCTGTTGTTACACAAAAACAGGATGTTTTTCAGCAAAAAAAAATCAAAACGATGGACAGAACTAGATCTAAATAAATCAACAAGTTGCTTTTTGAGATGACGATTAAAATATTGTGATCACAAGCTATTTATCCGCCTAGATGGGTTGCGGAAAATGATATAATCCGCAGCAGACTAACAACCAATTTATTTCAAAAGTAAATTATAGAGCAGCAGCAGAGCTATTGTTTAGGTGCCATTGCCGGTAATAGGGCCTTAATAATATACCGTGCTGCTAGAAGAATAATACGGTGAACACACGGATGCGATCTACCTTGAAGATGGGAAAGGTAGGTACCAATTTCAACAGAGAGGATCGGCCAAAGCATAAGAGTATTACTTTGCTTCGATAAAAATATTCAATGAAGACAGTACTGGATATACAGATCAAGGAGATGTGGAAGATTAAGTCTTAACAGTAAGAGGATGATATTTTTATGATAATGATAAAAATAATGGTTACTTTTCATTTCCTAGCGAACCGCTTTTCAGTTTTAGATCTGCACCATGTTCATTATTACAAATGTTTTAGTGCAACAAATGAAGATCGCCCTACAAAAAAAACGAAATTTTCACAGTCCATAGACATAGACATACTTTATTTGACTACGTTCATTTGTAGCAAGTTATATTACAAAAATTGTATTTGAAAATTAATTTCATTTGTATTTCCAGAAAGAAAAAAAAATCATGAAGTCTTTGAAGCATATTCATATAGGAAATATTCTGCCTAATCAAGAGAAATGAGTTAAGTCATCAGTATTCAAGAAACCCTTCATTGTGAGATTTTTATTAATCAGTTTTACAAAAACGAAACATGTGTTTTGCAATAAAATAGATTCTTCAGGCATGTCTATACTAACTAGTATACTAACCACACCACACAATGAATACTAATAATAATAATGTTTATTTCAAAAAACGTATACAAAAATAAAATATGACGATATAACAAGCTTAGAAATAAACATTGAAGCTCATAGGAGCTTGTGCGTGACATTTATTGAATTACACATATACCAATCTACTATATAAACATGGATGTTTGTTGGTTGATTGGTTGGTTGGTTGGTAGGTAAGTGATAAACTAGGCTATCAATTTTTCTGTAACTCGCCACTAGATGGCGCTGTAGAAATTTTTTTTGAAAGCACAATTCTATAACGCTGCGCACGCCTAAGTTCGTTGATTCTGATTCTGTCAAAACATTGGAACTGCAGCGATACAGCAATATAGTACTAGTAAACAATAAAATACAATTCAAAAAGTATAGCAATGAAATACAATTTAAAATTTTTGTGAATGAGGTCAGTTAAGATAAGATAAATTGAAACAGTTGGAGTAGTCCCTGAATAAATATTAGAATATAAGTAACCTGATCGTCAAAATCGGTTAAGTAATGCCAATTTTGAAAAGTTTGTTTTATCGGTAATTATGTCAAAATTAGCGAAAGTGAAAATCGATTGAGTAATGTTAATTTCGAGAAGTTTTTGTAAATACATTGAAATCAGTTCTTTCTAAAACTCGTGAGTTTTAAGTATATGAGACCGTTGAAAACTTTTTTGTCTGTACATTTCAACATGTTTTTTGACATGGAACTTGAAATAAATATACGATTCAACCTTCTTTATATTGTCAGAAAGAGGATTATAAACTTTTAGTGTTAAATGAAGTGTCATTTGAGTAAAGTGGATTTTCATCAAGTATTGGCCAACTCCATCAAGCAACTTCATGACTCCCTTCAAATGTGTTTGTTCTCATTGTCGGTGATACGTCATTTATATGTTAGAGTTCACAACTAAAGAAATTTAAAAACAAGTTGAAACATGGTTCAGTGTGAAGAACAACAAGATTAGAATCTAGAGCTACTTGATGTTACTTTGGACTCTAAACTGAATCGGAATGCTCATATGGAACAATTAAAACATAAACTGTCAAGCGACAGCAAGGGCATATTTCAAACTACGAAGCTTTGAGAACAGTTTATTTCTCACTGTTTTAGTCTCATATGGGTTACGCCATTTTACTGTGGGAAAATCCTCGGCTGCTTATACTACTTTTATTCAACTAAAAAACGACAAGAATATTAGGTAATCTAGGGTAGGTATAGAGACGCGAGTATGCATAAAATTTAAAATCATGATTCTTTCATCCTTATACACTTCAATTCACTTCTTGAAATACACAAAACATCGTCCATCCTCACTACAAATGCTGACATCCACTATCATGTCACTAGAAACTCTAATAATATCAGAATTCCTAGATATAGGTTTTCTACTTCATAAAAAAATTCTTCTGCAATGCACTGCCTCATCAAATCAAAACGACGAGGATGAATGAGTTTAAACGAATCATCAAATTTGCTGAAAAATTGTTTTTACTCAATCAATGAGTACTTGGAAGATTTTCAACGTGCGTCCTTTAGCCTCTGGTGACATTACTTACCGTTTATGTACTGTTTGTGTATGATAAATTGTTTTTTTAACTGTTTCTTATATTTTTGTATGTTTATGTATTGTGATATTTTTAATTACTTGTGAAAGTGTGATAGTGTATTACTAAATAGTTTAATTTCTATCTTAACACCAAATGACTTGCTATGAATATGTATATGATATAGTCAAATGAACTATTTATCTTTCTATCGATATCTATACTACTTCCAGGAATCTGTTTTACGTTGATGAACATCATCCTGTCATAATAGCTTTAAATTGTAACTTGGATTTATTTAGAAAAAAATATATAAATTTGAAAATTGATGATTCGACTTCCATTTGCTTGAATCGAACCCCAGTTCGTTGTCCTACTGTGCGAACCTGTCCATCCCAATTCACGATTGTTTGAACTGTAACCGCGGTTTTGAAATCACGGCACTCCCAGACAACGACTACCGTTGGCTTCCTTGGGGTTCATCTATTATGCGCAGGTAGCTGCTCTTAACCCTGTCTGCCCCAGGCAAGGCCTGCGTTTTTGAGTCAATCACCTCTAGGTCCGACATTACCAAACCTCTTGTGTGTTATGATTTTCGTCGATGACGACCTAATCACAAGGGTCAAAAGCAGGAGGAGTAACCAGTAAAGGAAATTAACGATAATGCGCTACCTAGTGTATGTTGAAGAGGAAGGGCAATTTACTTGAATGATGGCGATATTTTTATCCCTAAGCTTCGGGTATGGCGATGGAGATAATCAAAACAAGTTTGGTTTTCAAATAACTGTTTTTACTGCTTAAATTATAGATCTGACTCTATAAAAGTATTTGGTTCTGTTTTAATATTCAACACTCATCATTTTCAGTATCAAAATTGTACAGTTAAAATCAGTATAATTGAGTGTTACTTGAATAATTGACTTTTGAATGTGAAATTTTCTCAGTTCAAATTCTCTTCTCAGAAGACTACACATGTTTGGTCAATGTTGAGAGTCTTCAAATCCAGATCGATACTAGTTTTCATAATTCCCCAATCTCAAGTGGTGATCCCAAAGTGTGATTTTTTCAACGTTACTTTGAAGATACTCCAAATGTCATTTCTGTAAAAAAGTATTGAGAAAGCCGAAAAATGCATAAATCTAACGGGCTTATATTTTTTAATATTTTTTGTTATGTCCAAGAATATATCTGATGCTGATCGAAATTTTGTGTTATAGACGGTGAATATATGAAACAGTGTTTTATATTATAACAGTTACTACAGTTTTTGTATATTTAACATTCAAAAAGAAAATCCACTCGTGCAATAAAATTGCTCAAAATTCATATATGTTTCCTCTTTGTACAGCCATACTCTAGAAATCGGTCGATTTGGAATAATTAGATTTTCTTTTCCTATTTCCACAACTGAAAGTCTTTAATCAAAAAGCACAGAAATAATTTTGACTTCGATCTGACTATTTTGGTTTCGAGCAACCTTTGACAACAGCTTAAGAATGTTTTTATTAATCCGAGACTGCAAAATTTTCCTAACAAAAATCATTTTAGGTAGGTGTTTTCATATTTCCACAAAAAATTAAATACATTTCATTGGCAAGTTTTTTAACGGATCTGCAATTTCCAAAATGTTCTAAACTTCTAGAATTCCGGTTAACATACCACTCGTATTTCTCTTCTAATGACCCACCCAATCAACAATTTCACCACAAGAGTAGGAAACAGGACATAAACTGCTTAACTTTATCGCAACCTTATCTAGAAAGATAAATTATCCAAGAGAAGGGAATGATATCATTCCAATTTTGAAGAGCTTTTCTTGTTTATTTTCACATTGTTTCATATATTTTCAGAATCATGAAAATCATCACACAAAGCAGACTAAATTAATAAAGCTTTCGCTGATGATGTCTGCTGCAGTAGCAAATGAAACGTTTGGAACTTTAGGTTCCAGCTCAGATTTTGTTTTCTCTTCTCTCTATCATGAAAGAGTATTGATATAAAATCTTATTTAGATGAAATAAATAATTATCATCCCCAACGTACATCGTTGGGGATGATCAGCACCATTTTGGATAATATTGTAGGACCAAGCACTCATTTCATGTGAAAGTAGTTGTTTACAAACAATTTTTTCTTATAATTTGTATCTGATAGAAACTTATATGCATCCAAGAAGAGGGACGGTGAGAAAGTTTTTCAATTTGTTGTTTTTCTGAGAGATTTCCATATAGTCGATTGAGTTCAAATATTTCAGAATGAACTACTTCGGGATTAATCAATATAATGAGATCTTCGCTGTGAGATTAGAGACTCGGGAGTTTTGTAAATGATGTAAATCTAATTGAAAATTCAGATTTGTAGGTGACAAAATTATTCAAATCACGTGTTTTCATGACTGGAAATTTTAGAACTCAAATTCATATTCAAGATACTGTTCAACTGTTTCTATGAGAGCTGTCGAATGTGCTGAAGAATTTATGAAAATTTCGCAATTATCAATGTGTAAGTACTTTTCGACAAAAAAGTATGAAGGCGGAAATTTTATATTCATAATATTTTCACACAAACTTATAGAAAACCTGTACCCACATTCTTTTGAAAACTGGTCGAAATATATAAGGTATATCTCTGCTCTCTGTTCAAAAATCCGTTTTTTCATTAATCAGCTGTCACACCCCTACAAACGACAACCCTCAGAACTCAGAACGTGTGCGAGCTAAGGATTAACGAGGTCTTACCTTTTACGTGTGATTCCTAACACGGCATGAGTTATTCCTTATCACTTTCATTCATTACATTTACAGAGACTAAATGAAGCTGTAGATAAATTATACTGTTATTTGTGAAGCAACTATTACCAATATTAATTACAAGAAAAACGTTTCCAAGGCTTATCAAGGTAGTCGGTAAACCGAAAGGATTAAATATTATTGTTTTCATTTACACTGATTTCAAGAAATTATGCAGTATGAAAACCTGTGAAATATGTTTGAATTTGAAGAAGGAAACAATATGTATATATTATTCTGAATATTTCCGCAACTATGTGAAATTCTGTTGAAATTATGGATGATTGGAAAATCAGAGAGTTTACATATGAATTCAGTAATATAAATCAGCTTTCACTCTGTTGAAAAAATTGAAATAACTTTATTTTTATTTGGCAGTGATTGAATGAAATATTACATTTTCCCATCCATGACGAAACAAAATCCGAGCTCTCGGTAGTGACTTGCTACATATGAAAAATTAGTATCAAGACTTCCAGGTCATTCATTCCCTTCATCATTCGGCTCGTATACTGCGATCTGAGTGGAAATAACTGAACTCTGCTTCTTGTCAATTCACCATCAATCAACGAAATGAATCCAGACATATCGACTCTCCCATCGAACCGAGTTTTTTTCACTTTTCTCGGTACGGATTTACGTGTAGAGCATGATTTATTACGGTATTGATTGATGGATGCGCGGTAGATCTACAGGGTGCCGCGGAACATGTGTTTCTTGAAAAAGAATGCGAATATTCGAGAGGTTTGTCGTGGTGGACAACTTGTATGGATTTTTTTATTGAGTGATTCATGGAGTGTAATTAAAAAATGTTTTATATGAGTTCACATATGTCACTTTTGTCGCTATTCATGTTTACAATGCACCAAATTTATTCCAGTGAAGATATTTCATCAGAAGAGGTTTTCACCTTCCACAAACTGACAGGCCAAAATTGTGATGGGAAACTTTATGTAAATGTAAAAAGAGCAAACTTTGTAGTTCACCCTGATAAGATACTGCGTAAATTCAAAGTATTACACAAAAAAATTCACTAGTCATCAGTAATAATTTTACTTTAAAAAGAAAGTTTCTCAACGAAACATGAACCCATTTTTTAAAATTTAATGTTGAAGAAGTCGTCAGACACTAACAGACTAACTAACAGACTAACGGAGATTTCCACTACATATCTAACCACGTTGCGAGTGTTGAAGAATATATGATAAATTGTTTCTATAATAGAGAAAAAACGACTTGCTAGCATCTGAAAAAACGCTTCTATCGTTTTCTTTACGGATTCAACAATAAATGTGATATAACACTAGAAACAGGAACAGCAATACAACTAATGTTACATTTTATATTCCAGTACTATCTGAAAAGAAAAGATCAATTGAAAATAGATGTGAACAAAAATACACCGAGACTTAGAACAACAACCTAGAAAAAAATGCATTTATAAGGTACTTGGTTCTTGTGGTATAGATATTGGTGAAACAGAAATATAAAATTAACAGAATCAAAATTCAAAACAAGTTGCCATCTTCAGAAAATGAAGAAAATAGTTTTTATCATCTTCTGAACAGGCTAACTTGGTTGGAGAAACGCGACTCGGGAAGAGTGTTGCATTTCTGGTAATTATAAAAAGTGCTTGCTTTGGATTTATACCGCATATCAGAACCACCAGTTTCACCTTTTATTAGAATACACATTTTCGAGTTAGACGGAACAGGTCAAAACTGATTGAACCACGCGCTAAGAGACGTAAGTTCAAAGAACCAGGTATATTTTTATATCTGGAGAAGTGTATTTCAAACAACTCTTCAAAAATGAATCGTATTGTTGTAAATCATACCCTAAAGAAAATAACGCCCGCCGCTGCTGGTAGCCATGAACCAGGGATGACGCGGCTAAGAGCGCACGATTGATTGATGGTTCCCCACCAATCAAGAAGCAGCGAGAATAATTTTACCGACTTCGACAGAACTTCGGAGAAACATTCGATTATTATATTTAAAGGCTAGCCACGAGAATATCGAGACAGTTAAGTGGAAGCTACAGTACGGTACGCGAAATGATCTAGTAAGGTGATAGACATTCGTATAATAGTTAAATTTGTAGTTGAAGTGTTAGTTGCATTTAAAGTGAAATAAAGTTAAGTTTGATTATTCAGTGTAGTCAATTATTGGTGAACCCACGGGAAAATTGCAACAGAATTTTATTACCCATCATCTTGAAAAAGATATGGATAGTCGCGAAATTGCAACGAAATAATATTAAAGAACACCTTGTAAGTTTGAAAATGATCAACTTGTTGTATCTTTCAACCTCTCAAGGTTAATAATTTCTTCATCTTATTCGAAATTGGTTCTGACACTATTTTCTAAGTAAAAACTCCTGAGAGACTCAACTATTATTGAAAATGGTATTGAGTTTAACTTCAATTCGAGAAGATGAATGTTAAACAGAAATTCCGATTACTGTTCGACATTGCTCGAAATAGATATAGATAACCATATCAAAGCATAATATCAAATTTCAAGAACATAAAAACGTCATTAATGATGCATTCTATTTAAATAATACTCACATAAAAGTTTTGTGCCATTAGAATTGGTTAAAATAGATGGTTCATGAAGTTTTATATCGTTTTTATCGGTTTGAATTCGATTTTAAATTGAATGTTAGATATTTGGACAAATTTTATGATCAATAAAAAGTATGGCCACACCAGAAATATTTTAGACAAAATATTCGGAAGTAACGAAAATTCTATTGGATTTTAATATTACCCTGGTGGTGAATTCTTCAACACATTGTATACATACAGTCCTTTCGACGGGTAAACGACCGATTCTTTGGCGCCCAAATAGTAATTTACGCAAATTCGAAGGCTATTTGGACTGTTTGGATAAAAGGTTCGGGAAATTTAGTATTCTTGTATCGTGGAGTAGTATGGTAATTTGAATAATAAGCACTTCTCATTCATAAATCGACACAAAATTACAATCTTTCGTTGAATACAGACATGCTTCTTTGAGCAGGATTATTGTTTAGGAAATTTGGAGGTACTGAAAAGAATAGCGAAGCAACAGTTATATGATAGTGATAGTTATTCATATAAGAATTGGAACTATTTGAAAAATATGATTCTATTTTCTTGAAATAATCAAGTGATGAATGACGTAAATGGCTACTTAAAAAAGACTCAGCAATCAAGCACTGAATTACTTATCTAATATAATAATAATGCTATATTACTATCTACGACACTCTTACTGTATTAACGAGACACCGGTGTTGCCCTACGCCCCGGGGGATATGGAATCCGTTACGGGGAACGAGAAATGCCGAATTTATTGGAACTATTCGTTCCCCACCCTCAGGCTCTACAAGCTAATAAGCCTGATGTAGTCCTTCTCGACTACCAGAGCATTTTTTGCCACGTTCGTGGGGCATATTACTGTATCACCAATAACAATATTAATATATTTTCACCAAGCTACGATCAATATCAGAAACAAGCAGATTAGTTTGGTTTGAATTGAAATAAGACGAGCTAGATCTTCATTCAATTCTCGAGTAGCAGTAGCAACGTCAATAGGGTTAAATGATAGATACAGTTGTGTGTCAGCCGCATACATATGTGAATTACAATGTCTTAAAACAGAAGCTAGATCACAAGTGTATACGCAAAATAATAAAAGTCCAAGTGTAGATCTCTGAGGCACTCCAAATTTAGTAAATTCACTGCTTGATTTTTCCCTTCGAAGTTCATACAAACTGCATAGCACAAAATAGCAAAATCGCGTTAGTTACGCCAATTTTAACTTGAGCATGGCTGGACTGTTTTCATGATTTTTGATTTGACCAGAATAGTCTGATCCATATCAATTTTTCACAAAATCTCCAACATTTCAACTAAGCTCTGGATTTATGAGTTTGGAATCGTAATAGGGTCTTGTGAGTTTGTAAATTGTGGTGTTGAAATTAATAAGTTATGAGGTATTGTTCGTTTGAGGGGATCTTTTGGGTATGAGAGTTGAAAGATATAATCTGTTGTGGGTTTGCAATTTGCGAATTCAGCATCATGAGTTTGGATTTTTGTGATTGTGAGGTTGAAAGTATGGAAATATTAGGTTTGAGGATTGTTTGTATTCGGGATCCGAGGTTTGGGGTTGTGTGTTTGAGATGTGTAAGTTTACATTTCTTTCATAATTATCAGAGCATTTTCTATATAATTGATCTTGTCAGAAAATATGCATAAAAGCGTCAATTTGCACCTTCAGGAGAAATATTTGAAAGACCCGAAGCACCAGAACAATTCTGAGGACCAATTCAACTTCAGACACTAATGTCGGCTTGTAAAATACTTAGTTATGTGCTTTGGAAGTTACAATAATCGTATCCTGTTTTGTAGAGTCACATATTTGAGCTAATGAGAAAGAAGTTAATGATTTGCTGAAGATTCAGGAGAAGGGCTCATCTAAACTGAAAAAACACTTTCTTCTGAAAGAAGCAATATGGCTTGTCAAATTGAAAGCCCACCTGAAACACATTTTGTCCGTTAGCTTTTGTGTTAATGATATATAAAACCTTTTAAAATCATGAAACAGTAAAACCCAGAGTATACAATGCAGTTCCCAGTGAACTGAAAACAATCAACTCGCTGAGCCTATTCAAGAAAGAACTAAAAAATTGAATTTCAAACCTTCCTAGATCATCCACCCATCAACTGATCGATATAAAGAATAATTTCTGAAATAATAGGACCGAAAGACTATTCTACAGAAGTTTTCATTGTAGACTTGAGATTTCTTCAATGAAAAAGTATCGATACTATAAATCTCAAATAGCTTCATCTACATATGTGTATGTGTGTATATGTATGTATATGTATAATTTAATTGATCTTTCGTCAGCATCCTTTATTACTTATTATCATTTTTTTCTTTCATTGTTCCATGACAAGCATATGTTTTTGTGGATTATCACTCACATTTATTCATTCATATTTCATTTCATGATATAAAACTATGTAGATTATATACTAAAATAGCACCAACACCAACTACCTGCTTGAATTATTATAAATTATTAAATTTTTATGTATTATATAATTGACTGTATCATTTGTTGAATAAATATATCATTATCATTATTAGTTACCCGTCCTTTTTTGTATCAACTAAGCAATCTTGTATATGTTGTGAAATACCTACTGTAAAAATTCAAAAATTCATATATATGGTCGTGACATGTACGAAGAACCACATTTCATCCCATGTTTCGCCTGTAAACCACATGCGGAAACAAAAATGATTGTGCAGACACCATTTCTGCCATATGGGAATTTGAAAATGAAAAACCCTATATCCGAATGATAAATATAATATTCCAATCAATAGTTCATTGTACTGGTGTGCAGACCGGCGTGTTGCCACCCCATTTTGCCAGATTGCAGTCTTTTTAAAACAGTGCATTGCCTCATGGTGTCTCTAAGGCATTATGAAACAGTAACACGCTTTGTGATATGATTAGGGGTGAAAAGAGCGCGTATGTTCACTATTATACATCGTACTGGAGAAAAATATATGCATCTAGACTGAAGTCAAAATTGATTTTGACAGTTTTTTCAATTTATAGAAGAGAAATATCTACTACGGGAGGAGTATAGGATCTGGAATGAAAATAATGAAAAATTGTGCGAAAATTAAAGGTTATTTACTGGTGGAATACATTAGAAAAATGTTGAATACAATTATTTTACACCATTGTGTTGTTATGTTGTTTCAATTTATTTGTTTACCTAATTTTTGGATTGTTTTGAAGAAAATTTACTGATTTCATCAGGTTATCAAAATTATTTGCTCCGAAACGGTTTCAAAAATGGAATCACCATTCACTACACTTACTAATAAACGATTGTAAAAATTTTCATATTTTGATACACATTCATTCGAGTTTTATTATATATTCATATAATTTGAAATATTTCAAGTAAGTCTATTTTCAAAAATTCTTCAACATCGCTTGAATCATTTAGATATGAGAAAAATAAAATTTCAATTCTGAGTAAAGTAATGACTATCAATGAGATGTTTCTAACTAAACATAGTAATTCTGCTTGAGATGATATTTCGAAAAAAATATTTCAAAAATGTACTTTTCGAAAAATATATATTACTTTGTAATTTCCATTTGAATTATACATCTATTCTATCTTCATTGCGGAAAGAATGATAAGTAAAACAACTTTTTGAGAACATTTAAACCTGTTTTGAATTTTTGCACAGTGTGTCTCAACAACACTTTTTCATTGCCGATTTTTCAAAAACTTTTTTCTTCAAAAAAACCTAGATAACACATAGTTCTCGGTGACCTCGAAACGAAGTGCAGAACCAATTTCGTTCTTTTACCATAGGCGTGCGCTCATATAAAAACGAAATTTAAGGTTATTATAGAATATTTTGTGTTAAACTACTTATAACCAACTACAAAAACTAAAATCAATAATCACAACAGCGAATAAACTAAACACAATATCAATTTCCGACCGTTTATTATAACTAATCCGATGCCCGTGATAACGTCGAATCCTTCGATACTACAGCACTGAACGCGTTTGATGAGAATCTCTTCCTAAGAGCGGATGAAGGTTCCCGGCAACTCGGGCGGATTACGTGGTAAGACAGCTTACTGGTTGTATTAATCTACTGTGCTACAGGAATAACCAAACAATAACAAACGATGCAAGAATAAACTATCGAATATAGAAAATTTCATCTGGAAGAGTTGTTTAGATTGAACAAATTTACTCGAATATGAATTCATGGCCTTCTAGCTTTCCATAAAAAGGTTATTCAATTTTGATACCAATATCTCGATTTTGTTACCTGTCAGATCAAAATGACTGACTGATTTAAATATTTCACGAGTTTCCGAAGAGGCTCTAAATGAATGCCAAAGCTTAGTCAAGTCGGCCAAATCGGCCGACAGTTGATGAAAATCCATAAAGTATTCAAGAAACACTTCATTGTGAGATTTTCACTAAACAATTTTATAAAAACGCAACATGTGTTTCGCTATACAATAGCTTCTACAAATGTGTCTTTACACGCCTGAAGAAGTGGTTCGTGCATAGAATAGTAGTTTCAAGATGTCACTTGTCAAAGCATGGAACGCAAGGCACGGAAAGCAAGAGACAGAAGTCAAGTTTGTCAACTATTATGTAGTTCTTCCGGATTCTGAAAAATATCCTTACAAGTAGTAATAATTATTGTTATTGAATGCAATTGAGTGTATCGTATCGCCAAGATCAGCAACCATTGACTGGATTTATGTTGATTAAAACCGAGCTGGAACATGATTATTAACCACGTGATGTATGTCCGTCGGGGCCGAGAGAGTGAAATAAATTACCCTGCACGCAGGTGCATATATCACATATTACCATTAAATTCCTTCCAGTTGCTATAAATTCTTTCTCTACAGTTTATATAACTGGTAAATCAAGTTAATGGTCATTTTCTCTCAATATGATAACATTCTTGATGTTCTTCGGAATATTTTGTATTGTAATGTTTGGGATTGCTTCGGCTTCGGTGACCGGCATGTTCCGAGAACTTTATAATTCATTTTCGTTGTCGACCGTTTGACATATTTCTTCGGGAAGTACGTGTTTATTGGACTTGTTTATTTATTCCAGGCGTTTTACTTTTGATATCGTGACGCGATAGGAAGCAGCTTAGGGTGTGATATCGATTTGAAATGTTCAGTAGTAATAGGTCTAGAACATAATCATGCACTTTAGGAGTAACTATGGGTATCAGAGCGAATCTCCACTTTTTCAATATGATGTTGTTCACAACATCGTCTATCCGAAAAACTAGTCTATTCAACATCTCTCGAACGGTTTGAGATGCCGATCCAAACAGTTCCACACAGTTTTGCAACTTGAATTCCATCAATTTTAGAGCAAAATCGGGAAAAAAAAGTTGAGTGGCAAAAAATTTGTTAAGTTTTTTCGTTACTGTTTCTGTGCAAAAAGTTATTTATAAAATCGTTAAATATAGGAAAAAACTGATATAATTTATAAATCCGAAACTAATGCAGATATCGAATTTTTTTGAAGAATAAATGTTATTGGCCTCAAAGAGTTCAACAAACATGTCCAATTTTTCAGGAATCGACTTCCCTCGACGGAAGGTCAGTTGAACCGAATAACTGAAAATGTAGAAAAAAAACTACATGACCTCTTCAGTTAAGCAATAAAGCTATGGTTCAGGAAAGATCCAGAAATTTGTAGATGAGTACCTACTACTATTGAACTTGAAAAGTTCATAATGCATTTTCTCATAAGGTCGAAAGTTCAGGAATTTTTTGCAAAATACTATAAAATGAATTGAATTAGAATATTTTCTCAACTCAGGAAAGTAGTCTAGTATTCATTATGGAGTTTGTTCTACTCATTCAATCGTACTTACACTATGTGGAACGATGGTTCGAGGACTACAAGGAGCGGACGAGGACTAACGAGGTCTTACCTTTCAACATGTGATTCCTAACATGGGTTGAACGATAGCAAGTTAAAATCGATTGTTAAGCCTGCGGCTTGAACCATCGATAGACGCACCAGTCGATTGACTGAGTGAAAACAAAGCACCCACGTCGAACTACCTGGCTACCGACTTGGCTCTGTGAACTTATATTTCTGAAAAATCATATAGAGTTGAGTTCATTACTGGTTTACATACGGTTGTAGTATTCAGATAACCTTTTTTCCGATGATCAATCGGGTCTTTCGGATCTTTCGGGTATAACATTGAAATATTCCTAATTGATTTACTTTTGATGGTAGAATTTGTATATGAAAAATCTCCTGTTTCTAGAATTTCACACTTTTCATTCAACTATACATTTTGAAAACAAGTTGCCTACTAATTGTTTTAAGTGGAGGGTAGTTTTTTAATAGTAACTAGGAGAATTGCAATGAAATTTTCGATATTCATCACTTTTCGTGAACTACTTTGTCAGAAAATATTTTGTAATTATTATCCACGTTGAAACATTCGAAAATGCCAAATTGACTTCATTATCATAATAACTCAAATCTTCTGCTCACCACTAAACTCTTATACGACAGAACCACCAAGATATGTATATAATTTATTATTTGAATAATTGTTATAGAAAATAATATCATGCTTTCTTTTATCAGTTATAGTTTTTGAAGAAACCAGAGCCCAAAAACAAAACGTTCATAATTCAACTCAAAACAGCCCTGTTTCGACCTGCCATAGCTCTCATCAGCTATCCCAGGCTAAACCATAAATGTGTTGCTGGACTCAAGTGTATCTAATGTTAGGTGCCTGATTATACTCGTAAGTGGGCATAGATATTTCTCTCTATAAAGGCCCATCAATGAAAACTCCACTCCACTTATCCCAGACAAACAATGATTCCTATAGCAAAGCTAATCTTTCTCATCGACCAGTGTTGAGTTGGTCATCAAGTAATTTTATGATCTCATTTTACTGAAAAGAACAGAAAAATTGAAATTTACGTGAGTAATAATAGCCAAATAGAGATTTTGTGCATGATTACAGGAAGTCCTGCAATTTCATTTCAATTACCGAACGTCTTCAACTTTTATTGCAGACCACACTGTTATAATTCGAAAACCGAAGTAGCACCGGTGAGCTTGTAATGGCAATCCTCAACAGCGAATCCCAATCGCATGTTCCCTGTTATTCATTTATTTTCATTATGCAGCACTTTAGGACATGCGGCTATTCCATATCGCGGCTAGTAACGAAGTCCATCTGATATCTTTTTTAGGACATACAAGTAGTTAGCTGCCCATGGCGATCAAATTACCGCGCAATGGTGAATCAATTTACCATGTCATTTGTTATTCAACTACTGAAATAGCTTCTAGTTTGTTCTCGTACGATGTTTCATGTAAAGTCATCTAATGGGTTGTTTTTGGATGGTTTTTTGTGTTACTTCTATTATTATTGTTGTAAATTGAAATACTTCCACTTGATTCACGTGATTCCTATCTATTCATCTGAAAAACATTGTGAAAATGCATATCAAGAACCATTTTAACGAAAATTATTTCATCTATATGAGTATAAGCGGTTCGTCCATAGGATACTAATTTCAAGTAGTCACTTGTCAAAGCATGGAACGCTAAATAAGCAAGTGACAGAAGTCAAGTTCATTTTAATGTTTGAATATAGTGTTTTCCAGTTTAGTGATCAGTGAAGTAGTGAAATAAATTTTTGTTTTTGTTATCCTGAGTGGCAATTGAAAAACAATTACTGGAAAAACATAATAATAATTTGTTCGCATTATAAAACCCAGGTAGTTGAAACTCACTCTATATACCTTGAAAGAGGACATCCTAAGACGTTATCATGGAAATTTCTTCAAGTACTTGCTTGAAATTGTTGAATAATTGATTATATTATTATTGAAAACATGATAATTTTTTACCCAACTCGATGCCAGTTTTTTGAAAAAAAAGCAGAACTTTCAGAACTCTTGTAGTGTAGAATGATACTTTGATTTCTTGTCCATTTGAAAGTTAAGAAGGGAACTTTTTATAACCGCACCGTACAGTGTCCTTCCTGTATTTTTTACATCCAACAAAACTGCAATTAAAATCACTGTCCTCGTATTTTACTTCATTCTCTGTTTTTCCAGAAAAGAAAAAATCACCTCTACCCATTCCTCATCCTATTCGTGTTCATTCGAATACAAGTTCCAAGAGCACGACGGTCATTAAATAGATATTTCTCTTGCGCCACGACAACTATGATTCGTCAGTCATTCCACATGGCGAATTCCTCCATCGCTACATTGCCCCGCATGACCCAAAGGTCTCCACCATACGTTATTGATGACACATGGTCGAGTTTCTTCAATTCAACCCGGATTTGCCGATGCAGTCGTGAGGATAACGATGATTTTTACAAGTTGGCGTCACTGGCGTTCAAGATTTTTCTAAAAGGATCAGCCACGTATTGTTTTTATAAAAATTTGATAGCGTAACGTGAAATTGAAATAATTGAAACAAATAGAAATCTTGTCTAAAAAATGAGACACAGAAGTATGGAAAACGCAACTGTTCTCTGCTAATTTTGCTGTTATATCTATAGCATCACACATCATTTCGACTCAAAGCAATAAAAATGTTTCAAACTGATTCTTGTGGAGAATCACTTCCTTATGTAAACAATGAAAACTATATACAGCAAGCGCCAAACGCGATGGCGAGCCCGCTTCCATGCGCACAAACTCATTTTCAATGTAACCCCTACTACAACTCTTGCAAGACATACAAATACTCTGTACAGAGGCGTATCATTACTTGTCCCCTAAGGCTGTTGTTGTTTGAGATTGTGTTGTTTCTGAAAAAATGTCATTGCCTAATAAAAAACCATTCATCGAGAGTGTATAAATATAACAATTTAATGAACTGTAGGTAGTAAAATATAATACTAAATGAAGAATGAAATTAGTTTACAAAGAAGTCATCTTCCATTTGCCACCCTAATTAAAAGTAATTATAGGTACAACACTGGCCGTAATAGTCGTAATAGTAATTCAGTTGAGAGAGTCTGTACCTGTACGATCGGTCGCCATAACGTTTGGCGCTTGCTATACCTGTTCTGCTGAAATAGATACGACTATCATTTTCATAAAAACCTAAACTGAAAAAAATTTAATCTTGTCGCATCTACGATACATTGATGATTTTCAATTCATGTTGAAATGAGTTTCATGCATGTTTCAAGGGTGCTCAGATGTGAATCTGCAGATGTTTCTTTTCAAATCTTCTAATATTTCGGTGTTACCCTCAATTCAAAACATGTCTGTCAGATTTATTTGTTATGACCATGTTTAGGATGAAAATGAAAAAATGATTAATGTTATTGAGAACCTAATATTTCTATAGAATAATTATGTGATTCCATTAAATCTGTTACAATCTGACATCATTGTATAATGGAAAAACGGATGAACAATTTGTCGTTTTTTTAAGGACGAAACACAAGCACTACAGAAAAATCCTAAAGGTGGTCCCAGAGCGGTGCCTGTACGAAAGAAGCGATTCACACTGTATTTGAATCGCTGGAAATTAAATCCATTTGGAAAAAACCTTCTAAGAAAGTTTATTTCGCGTAAACGTAGATCTCCAGATGAAAGAGTTCTTAAACAGTGAGGTTCGAGGTGTCCTGAGTTGAACCTCAAAACGATGTGCAGCCACAGTTCGTCGCGTGTTTCTGATATGCACCGCTCTTGTTGGAATCAAAATTTCCAAGCCACTTGAACGCTTCCCGTGAAAGTATTTATAGAGGAGAGACAAATCTCCAACCTTTCTTCGATGTTCCAGGCTAACAAGGTAGCAATTGATATTCACATCTCCAATCAGACGGATAACTCTGTTCTGGATGGATTCCAGCAGCTTCAGGGTATGTTTGAGGGCAGATCTCCATACATGAGAACAATACTACAAAGAAGGTTTGATCTGAGATTTATAAAGCATCAAAAGTTGCTGAGGTGTGTACAGTTTTCTGGTTCGGAACGGTGTTCTAATCTTTTGAGAAGCAGCTCCTAAAATTCCATCGACATGATTGTGCCAAGACATATTGGTGCCCATTTTAACCCCCAACAAATTTTTCGAAGTAGAAAGCGGAATTGTCTGACCTGACATTATTATAGTCGGTCCGAAGATTGATATATCATATAATATATAATATCATATCCCCAAAAATTGACGAACTAAGTTTGTAGAAGATAAGGAATTTACATAAAAGTCTTTTCAGTTTTCTGTTTGCATAATGATTGGAGCTCGAAATAATTTGCAATTAGCTGAGAGCGGTTTTTTGTGGATTGACTGAACAACAGTTGGATAAATACTTATAAAGGCAAAACTACTTTTTCTAAGCTCAATGACAACTATAGACATTGCATGATTATAACTGAAATTGTTATGAATTGATAGAGCCGAAACTTTGTAGAAAAAAACGTGTGCGTCTCGGGCCGCCCGACAGAAGTGATAACTTAAACTCAAATCTAAGCTGAACTATTTAATACTGAAATTGTTCACCTTGAGAAAAGCATGAGCTGTTACTTAAATTGTCTTTATGATACATAATAGGCGGGTTGGCTGTCCTTGTTCATCTTTCACTGTCTGAACCACCGTGCATGCTGTTTTTGGTAAGTGTATTTATTGACTTGGGATGTGGGGGTTAAGCAAACCGGCCATCGGAAGCGAGCTTCCACGTATCCCCGTTAGATACGGGAATGACAGAATCACTTGTGATTGTGTTATTCCCTAACTGAATGGCATCCCAACGATGGCTAAATCCTAAGGTGTGTGTAGTGTGCATCCGTGCCGAGAGGATGAATGCCACTCGGCCTATCAGTTGTCTCTACGGAACCATCGGGATACCGAGCGCCCTCTCGTCGTAGCATCGCCTTGTCACGGTAATGCGAAGCTCTGCCGTGATTAACCTTCTTTCCTTAGCTACTCCTGGGAATTTTATGAACAGAGTAAACTTGAGATGTTGTAGACGTTGAGTCTACAGAGGAGATGATGTTGAGCTTAGGATTCCAACTGACCTCTCTGTAAATTTAGATCAGGAGCGAGAGCTTCTCATCTCTCCAACTCCTGATACAATAACTGAAAAAAGGTTTGGTGGTGTAGCCAGGAAACAACTGAGTCGTCTCCTCAAGAGCGGGGTACCTTATGAAACCGCCTTGCACCAAATTCTTGAGCGGCGTACGCAGAATCTGTCTCAGATGGAGGAACAAACCACCCATGAGCAGGTTAGCAAACCTGCAAAGTTATGATTCACCAAAACTAGAGGCAAAAAACCCTGCAAGGTTGAATCTAAGGCATTAAGATGGGGATCCTACACCTTGACTATCCGACTACGTCATTAATAATGAAACAGCAGAGCATATACTTTGTGCCTGCCCCGCTGGGGAACGAATTAGATTTTTAGAGTTCGGCAGAGACGTACTCTCACCATCTGACCTGAAAGACACTCACCATACAAAGTAATCGGCTTCGTTAAGAAGCTGGGTTTTTTTGGTCGAGTGAGAATAGTTGTGAGCCACAATAAACCCTTGTGGGTTACGGTGGAGGGTCGAATACACCCATTCACTTCGGACTTATCCTAACCTAACCTATGATACCAAATAAGATAATGTAAGGAAAGATTATTTATGAATACCCTATTTTATTGATTAAATGTATATGTATATCTGCATGTATCATAGCTACCATACCATTTGTTACTTTTGTAGCATTGAATAATGATACTAATAATGTTCATACATAAATTTAGGGGCATCATTTTTAAGTCACTTTTCACAAAATGAAAGAATATAATGTGCTTGCTGCTTAGATTTTTATTATACTGTCAACAGCATATGTCTATCGCACACTAAACACTGAGCGACTGTCCGACGAGAGATGATAGGCCTGCCTTTCGCTGACGTATGCGTGAAAGGGAAGTCAGACAGAGTGGTGCTGTAACGAAGCGGTTTACCCCCCTATAAGAAGTTATCACTGTTTCGTGTTCTGTTTGCACAATGATTGAATCTCAAAATATATTACAAATTTTTCTAGAGATGCCTGATTGGGATTCTAGGTAATGGTTGATTAGCTAGAGTGGGCCCACTTTTACACGTTGTAGAACATAAACAGGGTTTCATGAAAAAAATCTTGCGTCAACTATTATATAAAAAGAAGAATCTTGCAAGTGCTTGAAGATCGCCTCTGTCGGCAGTTTCCCGAACACAAGGCAGAGAAATCTCACCGTAATGTATGTTCTCCCGCATGTTTAGTGTCCATATTTTATTATTATGGCCTTTCTTTTTACCGACTCCACTGTTTATACTGTTTTATCAATACTATTACTTCCTATGAATACTGCGATAAGTCAGCGGTTGCATGCCACTCGAGCTCATTTTCATATACATTACATGCTGGAAGTATCCACATCATTTCGATTTTCAATCTATGAAAGTGATCATAAAAGGTATATAGCAGTCGCTCAGTCGTATTTTTCGAATCAGTTAGTCGAATAAGCTTTGAAGAAAAGTTGAGCTGACTTTCGATTTACAAGTTAATGGCCGACGAACAAGATTCTTGAGAAATAAAGAGACCGTATTGAGTAGCTGAGAAATAACAAGAAATTGTTCACAAATAGATTGAAGGATTTTAAACAGAGAATAAGAAATAAAGTCAGTATCTTTATAAATTGTAATTATTCTCGGTAGAGTATTTGTCAATTTTTCCTTGGACTTTTTTGCAAACTAGCTTTTTTCATCCCCGAAATGAAATGGTAGGATTGATTTATCAATCCATAAAAGAGTTAATAACAAACCAATGGACAAGTAAAATTTCACAAAAATAACAGTTGCAATGCAATCAACTCAATTTCGAAATATTCATTCAATTTTCTTTTATATTTCAACAATTGAAAAATTATTCAGATAATGGTATTAATTTATATCTTCCTCAAAATACCATAATGCCTAGTTAGAATATATCGAAAAAACTAAGACAAAAAAATTGAGAAATTATATTGAATTAAATGATGTTCTCATTCATTTGATCAGAATGATACAGAAACATACTGTAAATAGGTGTTACTTGGCCAGTGGGACAGCTAAGATTTGTTAGGTTAGGTAAGTATCACTTATACTGAGTAACTTTTCAATGGAAGCATTTATTATTGTTATTGATATAAGTATATTTGCTGTTTTACTTGCTATTAGTATTTGCAAACTAGGTCATTCATTATCAAAGTCGAAATAGTTCCAATATGTAATAATGTTTGCCGTTCATGAAAAAAACAAAAAAAAATATGATTCTCTGATTATTCACCAAAATTATTAAAAAAATTATCGAAAACGTACGGAAAACACTTTACGCAAAAATGTAAGAACATGTCAAAAGTTAAATATATTTTAAATGAAAACATATCATATCAATCTAAATATGAAAGAAGAATTCCTAGTGAATAATTTTCTGTTTGTGCCGTTCAGCGAGTATACGGTTTTTGCTTGACAATAGATTCCTGACAGACGTCTTTCTAGGAAAATTTTTCACAAATTGGCGGCAAATTTTCGCGAAACTAAATTGGTTCAAAATAAAAAGTTTCATCTGTATAAGATTCGCTTAGTACAAAAACTAGTTGAACCATCGAATGCAATTTTGAGAAATTGTGAGTCAACGAGCGAGGCGAATTTTTCCTATTCAATGCGTCATCAGAAAATTGTACTTCGTTTCTGAACGCGGTGTAGTTATCGCCACAATTGTTGATAGCAACCCCAGGGTTATTTATTCACGTGATACACGCAAACACAATCTTCTGGGTCCTTTTTTCTTCCTGACGATGATTTTGTTTAAAATGGTTGTCCAACTAGAAGAGAAAATTATGTTTCAAAAAGACGGTGCTCCATCTCCTCGGTCACTCGACTTGAATTCACTGGATTTTTTGGCACACATAAAAACAAAAACTATCGTATTCCACCTCACTTACTTTAAGAAAAAAATGGTGAGGGTTGTCCTAAGTAACGAAACGTTGTATGAAAAATGAAATGAGTGCATGTGGTAACCTCCATGAAGGTCAATCAGAAAAACATATTTTGTATAATATAGATGCCAGAGCAGAAAAATTCAAATAAACGATTTCAATTATTCACAATAATTTCGATGAAAAGTTCAGAATACTATGGACTTTTCAACATGACTCCATTGCATACCAAACAGATAACAAATATTTTAAGTAATTATAACTGCACCAATATCGAATTTCAACACTCAAATAGCGATCAGTTCCTGAACTGAACATTGACAACACAACGGCGATACTCATCCCCACATTCTATTAGTCACCGTAACATGACTTCAAATTAAATTTTATGAGTCGTCAGTCAATCATAAAACTCGGTTAGTGAAAATTATTCGATACGAACCGCCAATACACGCGGAATAGTTAGCAGCGGCATTATTTCTCTGTATTGTTTTTTTTTGCCATTGAGATGCCGATAGCTTTTAGTATTCACAAGAAAGTTGTTCGATTGATGACTTGTTAATTTTGTAGGAATTCATGTTGAATATAGAATAAAAAAAATACTTTTGTATAGTTTCTACTATGTTTATTTAACGTTACGATAAGCTGCTGGGCAGTCCCCACATTCTAGTCTGTATATGCCCGATTTTTTCCATTTATCCCTTTTGGGTTTTGCGTTGAACAACATGTTTCCCAAA
>WOGN01000203.1:0-25614 GCA_015342105.1 Leptinotarsa texana | reverse complement strand
TTTGCTGTTTCATCATTTTACAAAGGAGGCGACACACACAGTCTACCAACAGTCCGAGTCTCCGCATGTGATGATTCAGATGTCAGTGGCCTGTGAGAAAGCCTGTTAGACATCGTATTTCATCCCTACTGTAGTCCAACACCATTTTGGTATCAAGCTTCGAAAGGTGAATGAACGCCTTGGAGTGAGCCTATCCTGGAAGAATTTCCTTCTTCCGGGGGATCCAGTCCTCGCTACTCGGGAACAATACTTTATAAGACTATTCGTAGTTGACAATTGGTGGCATGAAGTCAGAGTACATTTCCAGAATACTGTGACTTCCAGTGTCAATCAGCAGTATGTTGTACTCTGCATTAGATCGATTTGTGCAGTTGGCAATGTGCAAAAGTCTATATGCAGTCCATCTAGCCTCTCTCTCCAGAAAAATATGGAGAGGTGGTAGATATGGAAGGATCTTCATGGATTTTCCTTGTGGAGAATAGTCCACTCCAAGGAATAGTCCAGACTCTGAATCATTTTCCTCAATCTAGTAAGGACCTGGTCAGAGGTCAGTTTGTGACTACCTCCGTCAGGTAGGTAAGCGACACAGATGTGTGGCTTCGTAAGTTGGCCACCTGTGACGCATTTCAGAGAAGCGCCCTCGCATGGTTGCAGGGTATTAACTACACTCGCAAGCCAGTCGGCCCTATCCTGATACTCACAGGCGACCTGTAACCATTCAGACCGAAATCACAGCTCTGGAATTGTACCTCCCCATCATCTGGAATAACCTCTACAGCCAACAAAGCCCCCTGAAGAGATTCCAGCTGATTGGCAGTTAATAAGGTAGTCAGATAATCAAGGTAGAAGATTCCCACCTTGATACCCGCCACAACCTCCCCATATGAGGATTTTTGCACGTCAGCACTTAGATTCAGCCGTGCAGGGCTTTTTTGCCTCTGGTTTCAGTGAATCATCATTTGAGCGCAAAAGTTTGCTAACCTACAAGGTGGTTTCATAAGGTACTTCGCTCTCAAGGAGGCGACTCCGTCATCGCAAATGGAAAAGTTTATTCTGAAAGTAAGTGCAAAGCCCAAATAACTCACCTGTGAACAACGCCTCAATTGTAAACAGCTATATTTCCTTTGAAACATGTCAAAAGAATGAATTGTGTATATGAATACATGTACACGATTTTTTCTGAGAATTCAACTTAGATTCATATGTCCCTTTTCAACCTATTGATTTAGCTTTGTTTATTTTTCAGATTATGAAAAGTCATTACACTTGAAAAACAGTAAAAAATATATAATTGAAATTTCATATTATTTTCAGTTCCATTATTTGAGAATTTTGATACCTGTCCATTCCTGAAATAGAAGAGACAGTTTTTTCAACCACTCTTAAACTTCTTTTTCCAGACTTCAGTAAAGAAGACGTCAGCAATCTTTTGAATGATTTGGACCTTGTTTCTGTAAGAAGTATATGTAAAAAATTCAAATTGAAAAATAAACTGACTAGTAAAAAAGATATGAAATATGCTCTCCTAAGATTTTGTGAAACTCAGTCAACACTGACATTTAAAAAGTCCGCAAAGGATTTAATACTTCAAGAAATCTTATTGAAGATGGGAGATACCGTTAGGCTGAAAAACAGGGTACGAGAAGCATTTCATAAAGTTTTTCTTCTTGGAACATTCACGAATTCAGGTCTTATTGATGTGCAGAACTTCTTCAAAACCATGCTCTATACAAAACCAGCTTTTCCTGAGTATAGGATTGAAGGTTATCATGTGTTTTATTCTAGAGCAGAATTCCAGAGGTAAAGTAAAAATGAATAATATTTATTTCTATTCAGCTCCTTAATAATTTGACAATGAAATATAACTATTAGCAAAACCTTTTTTAAAGATCATTTTCGTAAGGATAAACAAAAACAATATTTATATTGAAACATCTTCACATAAATATACAGTGTTTCTGAAATTCAAGAGATATTCAGTAAAATCGTTGACAAACATATTTCAGAGAAATACTCGGATATGTTATCCCAATAACCCAACTAAAAAAATTGTCTACTTTATCTCTTGAAGACGTCAGTTGTTGAAATACGCATCGATAATAGTGTTGTAGTTCTGGTGTTTGGGAGCAGGGTTTGTTTTGTTTGAAGTGACTTTTCTTGAGATAGCTCAGTTGATAGATGTATATTAGATATAATGAAAGAAGTCAAAATCATCTGGTAAATGAAAAAAATATTTACAAAATGAATTATCAAAAATCAAATTTATTGCCATTTGAAACTAATCTGGATAATGGACAATGTTTACCATAATTACACTTATAATAACATCAGAAGGTACACAAAAGTTAATTTCGTCTCGTTACCTACTGTAGAAGAAGTATTGCATTTCTGGTGATTGGGAAAAGTGTTTTTTTTTCTTTATTCCACGCCAAAGGTTTCAGTTTTCCGTTTCATCAGAAAAAAGAGCTGTGCAAATAATTTTGGAATTGAGCAACTTTTGAAGGAATATAATGTCTTCATGAGTACTGAGATTCGATATAGTGGTTTTAGAACGATAATCTAAAAGTAAGAAATCTCTTAAAGACATTTATTTTTGAAGCTATGTATTTCAGGAATTTATGCTGAACTTTCTCCAAGTTGTAGTCGTTAAGTTCATAGCCAAATGCAGATGCATTTGGCCCCCAAATGAATTTAATCGTTTTCCCTTCATCAGTTTGTACATTGAACGGAATGTGTTTTTTTTAGATATGCCGATGCAAGAAGACTTAGAGATGGCTTGGAAGAGGCATTTTCAAACCACAACCACATAGAAATGATGCAAGTATCTGAAAAGGTGTATGATGCCTTGAAGGAGAGCAGAAATAAGTAAGTTTCAATGAATGATTTGAGCTGTTAAAGTAGAAAATTTTCAAATACTTTTTTCCAAAATGAAAATGATAACAAATGACAACTTTCATCATGTATAGAATAAAGCTTTGTGCATTCTATTACATGTATTTAATGGTTGGTTCAAATAGAAGAAATGTATTAAACACTGCTGTGAAGTGACTACAAAACAAATGATTTGTCCAAATCATTTCCATAAACTGTGATTGATAAAGTATTTTTTTTTAAACAGAGTTTGCTCTCCTTTCGGGGACTTATACAGCGTAAACAGTCTGAAAAAAATTGTGGTAGAAATTTCATGCAGCTATATAATTATAATTATAATAACAATCTTTACCATTTTGGATACATGAAATATATATGATAAGTCAACATACTTAGGTATAAATAAATACTTCAAGTAAAGTAGATACTCGTGACACAAAGTATATACAAATTCAAATAAATTAAAAGTATGATCAGATGACATCGTTCATATTTTCACAAAATGTTTGAAAGTTATCATTTAAAATATCATTGTAACTGTAGTTACAAAAAGCAAGATATTTACTTCATTTCGAAAGACTTCATCTCTTCTTGCTTGTTTTACCTAATTTAACAGTTTGTTTTAAAATGTGATAACATTATAATGAGTAGACTTATAAAATGACATTCTGTGTTGTGGAATTCTCGAAAGATTACCGAAGTATATTGTTATTATGTTCATATGTATTAAGAGTAATAAAATGATAAATTTTGTCTGCAAACATAACACATTTGAAAATGTGAATTGAAGGTGTTATTAGGATTTTATTATTGATGAAAGTGTGAACTTGAGTTTAACCTGAAAGGTTAATGTGTAAGGACTAATACACATTTCTCAAAGAAATTATTTATTAGTTAGGTGTATTAAAATAAGCCCATTAAAGGAAGAACCATTTGTTTCAACTGATGTCGAATGATATTTGAAGTATGTCAGAGTTAAGATGCTCTGATAATTCATGTACCATTTGACATCAGTTAATTGATTTTTTTGCATTCTGATTCAGACAGATTTTATCTCCGATTTGTACAACTGAATTTCCATGCAAATCTGTAGTTACTGTTAATAATATCACTTTGTTGTGAATCCAGTGTTGTGCGTAATTATATGAATTGAAATTGTAAATTGTGATAGGCTTACATAAAATATTATTTCAGGGTATGTATGCAGATGCATGAATGTTTACCCTGATTTTTTTGCATTACTTTTGTGAATCTATATGTATCTAGAATTATCAACAGTGTTATCATCAAGTATATCTTTGTCAATTAGATCACATCATATGAAACTGTACGTTAATGGCGATGTAGGTTCAAAGTATCATCAAACCTATCGGACAAGACTATCCAGGATGAATTTGGCACAGGCTTTTTCAGCAAACAGGAACATTTATCCGTCTATTTCAACTGCAACGTTTCAAACTAGTTTTCTTTCAAGATAACAACTGAAAATCCGAAAACAGTATTCTAAAATATAAAAATCATTTCACTTATTCCATAAGAGTTATTGAGCATTTACTTTGTGTTGTATTTCAGTATTGAACATGATGACAGATTCAAAGATGTGCCACACTTGAAGAAATTTACTGCAGAATCCGTTTACATTAGTGTCTTATCAAAGGGCTGCGAACATCTCAAAACGAAATATCCTGAAAAAGTGAAGAAATGGACTCAGTTCCTCATAAAAACATTTCCTCAGTCTCATCGAGCTGTTGATTGGTACCTTAAACTCACTTGGTTATATATGAGGTATATTCAACCCATTGATTATGTCCGGGCTGCCCAGCTCTTGATTCATGTTCTGAAAAATAATCGTAAAAGTTGTTCAGATGTAGGGCTACAACAATTAGGAGAAAGAGGGGATCAGCTCAAAGCGGGG
Organism: Leptinotarsa texana; assembly: GCA_015342105.1. Classification (NCBI taxonomy): domain Eukaryota; kingdom Metazoa; phylum Arthropoda; class Insecta; order Coleoptera; family Chrysomelidae; genus Leptinotarsa; species Leptinotarsa texana. Next base: position 20,828 of record WOGN01000203.1, on the reverse strand, counting down.
AAAAAATATAAAATCGATCAATTTTACCATGATAAAATTGCACAACTTGTACCAAAACCTATAAAATTAGAGCATTTTCCACAAATCACTGTCGATGCTAAGGCTAGAAGAAGGTGAGTACTTTGATATTTCAAAATAGAAACCAGGTAAGGATAACTTTGAATTTGTTAATAATATTATCCTTAGCGGTCCGCCTACCTTAGCCTCTTATAAATCTTTTGTGTCAAATTGCAAAAGATTTCTCTGGAACTAGTGGCTTATTAATTGAAAAATAGGCAATTCCACCATCCCCGAAAATCTTATATTTCCGAGTTAGCTATAGTGGGATTCGTGTAGTAAATGTTTTTTTTTCTTTTTAAAATAAACCTGTCAGAACGAATATCTGTTGCAAAATATGGTATTATAAGACTGCCAATTGAAATTTTAATCATCAACTAGCTGAACTTGAAACTGAAGTCGTCCGTTTTGATCCTTGTTAATTTAAAGATGGCTGTAGGCTGCAAATGTGGCGTGGAATGTCCTGATTGGGCGGCGGCGCGTACACTTGGTGGAAAGCGTTCTGATTGAAGGAGTATACAAATGATGTGATGTGTCACTCTCAACCAGGGGCACACTAATAATTGTTTTGGGTGGTATGCTTGCTGTTGGTGATGCACTGACTGTGGTTTTGCATTTGATTATCTTCCATGCACCTGAGAGGTACTGTTACATCATCTGTGTTGTTTAGACTGCTGATTTCAATTTTGATTGCCTCCCTTGTGATTCTAGTTTTCTGGTGTTGTATACTTGCAACGATTTCGCAGTTTTTGTAGTCAATGTTATGATCTGTATCAAGGTGGTGTTTGTAAGGGCCGAGGTTGTTTGTTTTTTGTAAAGTGAGAGTTTGTGTTCCTCTCATCTAACTGTTATTCAACTATTTGTTTGGCAGACGTTGTCTCCGTGGTAATCTCCTCATGCGATCTTATAATATTGTGACAAATTAATTAATTAACTGTCTCAAACAAATTTCCAACAATATTTCACTAATCACAAACTAGTTTATTTACAATACTTAGCAACTAACGCTTAATGTATTTCCACTATTTGAATTTTTTGTTTAGCCACTCGATTCACTTTCTGAACTGCCCTCTTGGGTCGGGAAGACGTTCTTATATCGGTAAGGCTCCTTTCTAGAAATCTGTAGTCGGTTCGGCGATTCCCAACTGCATTCTTTCACGGTGATGTCATGTGTTTGTTCGATAAGTCGACCAGCATATCGGTCAGGAGCGGCTTCAGGTTCATCACAGTATGTCCTAGTTGACTTTGTCTTTCGTGTTGTTTAAGGAATTTTTTATGATTCTCGTAACTTTTTCAAAATAGCAATGTTTACTAAAGCTTTGTCAATAAGATGATCTCTTTAGACGATGAAGCGTATTATTAGTTTTTATCATTATTAAGCGAAAATATTGACGTCTTCGTATACACGAAAATAAGATTTCTTAAAAGAAAACATCGCAGTTTGAACTCCGATATTTCAAAAAATTACATAATTTTACTAGGTTGTGATACTATTTCACTCATGTCTAATGAATTCAATCTGGAAATTATCAAAAATTGATAATTTGTGCATTGACTTGTTCACGTGACAAAAGATTCTGTTTTGTTCTTCACATTTTAAGTAGCAAAATATCGTGACCATGGAATCCTGATATTGATATTTTCAAATCTTGGCATAAACTTGTCATGAGCATAAAAATAAGTTGATTTGATTGATTATTCATCTCATGATATATGTATATTTGCAAATATTGTCCCGACTTTCTCTTCAACAATTATTTTTAATCACCTTTCAGTGATGAATGTGGAAAGAAACGAAGATATGTTGTCCATGATTCAGATGGTGCCAAAAATTATTTGTCTGTCGAAAATGTGGCAATGGATTATTACATTGAAAGATTGGGGTATACGAGTGGCATGCACTGTGAAGGTTCTTTAATCAAAGCAACATTCACCCTTTTCTTCTGGGATCTGATATACAATCCTGAAATTTTGGTGCCAGGTACTTTCATATCCAAATACCAACAGGTTCCATTAGATATGACAACGCCATATTTTTATACCAATAGGAAGGAAGCGATTGACAAACGTCTGCGAGACATAGGCTCGGATTGGTCCGACTCAAAAACAATCGAGTTTGTCAAACATAGTTTCGATATGCATTCTCATGAAAGTGGATTTTGTGAACCAGGTTACTATATAACAGATGCGAAAATGTTAGAAGATCTGGTAAATTGCATCGGGAGGAAAATCCTATCTAAGATATATGAACGCCTTGTGAAAAATATTGGGCAGTACTCTAGTGGGATGCCAGATCTTTTATTATGGAATAGTAAAGAAAAGAAGGTATAGTCTGAAATACTTTTTTTTTTAATTAATGAGTTGCATAAAATAGTTATACTAAGAGAGATATTCCATTATAAAAAAAATAATATTTCTCATTGAGAAAATCCTAAATTAATATAACATGATTCCAATATAATTCAAGATGCAGACACCCCTGTATTTTAGCCATTCTTGAAAACCGATGTTTGATTTATGGTACAGGCATAGACCATGGTTCGCACTTTTCTCAATACTTAGCCCGAGTGACAGCCTACTGCTTTTGATGTGAAAAGGGCAATTACTCGATATTTTCCTTCACGTTGATGATACCAAAATAATTTATTTGATAAGTTGCTTAAAAATCTTTTTTGACCCAACACATCGAATTTCAAGGCAAAATTCGAATTTTGAATTTTCATATTCAAGTCCGATTTTCAATTAATGGTTCTAATTAAGAAGATACGAAAATAATAAATTCATTATGATGTAGGAATAAGAAAGGAAAACATAATATTCATCATTATGAATACATTTATTTCATTGATTTTGACTATTTTATCATTTTTGTAGCTTCTTATTCGGAACCATCAATTGAAAAGCGAACTTGAGTATGAAAATTACAAAACAGAACAAATTTCGAATTTTGTATTGAAATTCGGTATGTACCTCTTGAGATTCATCGGATGGGCTCTACTGGAACCGTTGTGAATTCAGCGTTTTCAAGTAACATACAGTACTTGAAAATATATCGTGTAATGTGGGCTGGAAGTTGAAAACCATATCAAGATATGTTTGGTGTCAATGGCATCAACTACTCTGATCATTACCCTCGAGTTCTGGAAATGTTGATAACTTCCCAGCTACCTAGGGAGCTTCGACCCTGAAAAGGGGCCGATATCAAAATAGTGAGATTACTGAAGCTTGTTCATATGCTATTTTGGTTTCCTTAACATTATGTCAAAACTGATATCTTTTTAACTGTTATGGTACTACTCCAACTTTTGAATTGGAGTTCTAACATTGACTGAACAATTTTTTTTAGAGTAAATTTGTTGAAGTAAAAGGAGAAAATGACAAATTGTCCATTAAACAGAAATTGTGGCTGAAATACCTCCAATCTATCGGAGCCAATATTGAAGTATGCCTAGTGCACTGTAAGATAATTCAAAAGGTATTTAAATATCCTGTTGACAAACATTTGTTTCTAGCTATGGGCTCCAAAAGAAAAGAAAAGTTATCTCCATCTACCACATCATCTGAAAATGCTAAAACTCCTGTGAATCAAGGTAGTAGAACTCCAAAGAAGGGTATATGTAAATCTGAAATTGAGAACAACACGACTCCTAAGAAAAAAGTTAGACTTAACAATGAAAGGATAAATGATGTTGTAGCATCCACCTCTACATCTTAGTCATAACAATATTTTTCAATAATATGAATTGAACCAACGACAATGGGTGTATTTACCAACAGAGCTTTATCCAGACTTACTGTGACTAATAATTTTATGTTTCATTGATTGAATAACTTCTCAAGTAGAAGTGGAACTTCAACTTGTGATAGTACATTTGTTACGTTTCAAAGTTTCAGGTGTCCTTGTAACATTCACTATCTTTCCATTTGACAATTAGTTTTTCTATGTGTGAACTATTTTATTATTTTTAGTATTTTCATTTGATATATTATCTATTTTTAACACAATTATTTTAATTAATAGTACACTATTACAAAATTACTTGGAACTTTTGTAAAAGAAATCACCATTTGAATTGTGATAATCTAATATAAAAACGGCTGTGTTGTTAATTTAGTAATAATATTGATGATCTAATGGTTATGACAAATGTTAAAATTCACCTCCCAACCAGTTTACCATTCACTAAGAATATTGAGAATATTGCGTCAATTGTTCTCGATGGAAATGTCGCACAAATACCACAGGTTGACACAATTTTAGAAAAGTCTGAAATCAGAGTCTAGATGCTTACCAGAAGATTTTTTGTATGATAAATGCGACATCAAAGTTGCTCCATCACATAGAATTTGTTTGAGCATCTGAAGGTAGACCTCTTCCACTGAAAAATCAATTGTAATTTTTCAGATATCTTAGTTATTTGAGCAATAGGGGACATATTTTTTAGATTAATATTATCATTATTTTACTGAAAAGCCGGAGCCCTATAACTCGAAATCTCAAATCCGATAACGCCAAATCATGTTCCAAATCCGTTAAATTTCACTATCTGAGCTAATAATTTACATAGATTCAGGAGTTATGAGGCTTGGGACCAACATTTGTTATCATAATGAAAACAAAAAACCAATAAGATTCAATCTACCATATTTCTGATTTGACAAAATATATTGAAACAAAATTAATTTTGACTTGAAAAAGTTGTGATTTCAGATACCTACAAATTTTGCATGAAAACATTATTTCAACCTCCAGTATTATCAGCATTATCAAGTAGGAATACCTTTTAATCCTGGTGTTTTTGGAAAAATGGTCAATTGGCTTTTTAAAATTTTTATGAATTATTTTTGTTGGAGTTTATTATACATTATCTTTTTTTAATATACATACAAAAAAGTGTTTATAAAAATACAGTTATAATATATTTCATAATGTTTATAGTCTAGTCTTGTCTTCAGATTTTGAAAAATGTTCGCCTTTATAATTATAGATAAGATCGGATGAGGATTTCATTTGGAGCACATGTATTTTTTCTAAGTTGCCTACTCTATTTATTTGTCATAAGTGTCAGCTATCATGTATAAGACTTGTATAGTATCCATTTTTTGGAATTTATTTGATGTTGGAAAGTTACTTTAATTATATTCATTTTAGTTAATATAAGTAAGGATTTTGTCCACATATATTTTTTGAATTGGTTACTCTGCATTTTAGTGCAATTTGTCATATGTAGTTGATGTTTATATTATCTACTTCTAAGTCTAATTTGCTCTAATCTTTGAATTCATTATTCAGTTAGTATTCTTAATATTTAGTGGAGGTAACATCATGAAGAATCAAGATGACAACTGACAATAATGACAAACAGAGTAAACAATTCAAAAAAAATACAGAGGATCCAAATGAAGTCCTTAGCCGACATCATAATTTTTTTTTGTTTGGTGTATAACATATAACTATTATTTTGTTCTTAGGAGAATTCAGAAAAAATATGTATTTTTATAATGGTTTAGATGTAAATATATTTTATACCAGTTAATTGTTCGTTTAAATTTAAGTATAAGCCTACTATGAAAGGTACAAAAATTTAATCGTGAAATAGCATCCAACAGAAACACTTCTTTCACACCAGAACACTCAATAAAGACGTAATGCTGCAGGAAATTTGGCATCATCAGTACATGATTTAAGCGCTTACTTAGCGTTATTTATATTTAATTCGACATGTTGAATCCACTTTAGTCGCAGCAGGAAGTTTTTCATTAATAAGGAGAGAGTGGATTGTAGAAAAAGTAACAATAGTCTGTTCAGAAAGATACTTTTCTGCTCAGTTCTCGTATGATACTGCTATTTCCAAACTTTCGAAAGGTAAAAGGCTGGTAATGTTTTCAATAATTTCTAGTAAAAATCATCCATTGTGAAATTATTCAAATATATGAAGTTTATAGTGGAATTTCTAAATGTGTGTGGTTTCCGTAAATTAACTGTTGCACCTTGAACATCAAACCTCAGAAGTCAAAACTTGTGTGAGTTAGGAATTAATGGGGTCTTACATTTTAACGCACAATTGCTAGTACAAGTCGAACGATACAATTGCGATCAAACACTTGCCATTAGTGGCAGTCAGAGTCAATACAGATTAAGGATGTAATATGTAATCAATGCAACTTTTATAAACAATGTTTTAGAAATGCATAATAATCGTACTAAATATATTATTATGTTTTGGCCTTTGGTCATTTCTCTCTCACAATACAGGTTAGATTAAGTAGATGAAATGTGTGTCATTTGAATTCAGTCTTTGAAGTTCTGCTTCGTGAGGGTTAGTTTGGCTTATGAGAGCTTGTTTGTTCTAAATGGGACACATATTTAATGCTAACGACTGGCCGTTTCTTTTATCATGTAGTAACATTGCTATATTCTAATCAGTAACAGATACGAAGGCGATTAAATGGGAAAAAAGGTAAGTGTCATCGAGAACAATACAATGGTTGAAAAAAAATTACAGGGACTCTCGCCCTTCTCGATCTATACGGGGAAAACCAAAAATGCTATTTTTTGTTTTTTTTTTTTTCGAATGGAATGGTTATTTCGGAGAATATCAAAAAATGGAAAAGAAAAATGTTATTGTATTTGAAGTGTACTATGACGATGTAATAATAAATATTCGATGAAACGTTTTGTGTCAACATAGCCACCATCAACTTTTTTTTTAAATACGGACCTGTCTTCTTTATTACAGATATTGATGAAGCAATAAATTCACAATCCAAGGGTATATCACATTTAATATTTTTATAACGTTTCATTTAAAATAACTACCATAATCAGTGACAATAATTTTAAATGACGGTCCTGTCGTTACTTCTTTTGTAAATTGTTTCGAATTCAGAAAACCCAATAAATTCGACGGGTTAGGTGCCCTAACAATGAAAATACGTACTTTTTCGTTTTGTCAATTTTTGTATTGCCGTAATCCTTCTTTTAAGGCTTATTTCTCCCTAATCAATTGTAATTTATAATATTTTTATAATTTTCAATCCTGGAAGTAACGAAAATTTCAGTTTTTGGTCAAAATTAGATTGTTGTATGATTTGATATGATCAAATAGCATCTCAATTCATTTATCATCTTAAACACTTAGGCTTTGCTCAGTTTATATGGCAGGAAAAATGAATGTGTTGTTGATATCTGTAGAGAACTATCAGACTTTTATGAACAAGAGATGTATTCAAATTTAGCTATGCAAAATGAAATAGAAATCCTTTTTTGGCAAGGAATATGCATGTTGAACTATACCTGAATCGTAGTATTCTGAACATCCAAATGTTTAGACGATTAGAAAGAAATTTGAGGGACTATGGTGCATTTGACATAAAGAAAATGAGTGGTTACTGGAAGTGTGAGGAACCAAATAAATGTTATGGGTAAGCAAATATTACCACATAAGCATTTCACAGTGCAAACATCTTTTTTTTTAATTTAGGATTGGTCAAAAAATATGCTAATCAAATTTGTTCTTTAAGAGAAATTGCCAAACGATTTATGTAAAATCCACCAGTGGACATTTGGATGCAATATTCCCAAATAAAAATGGATTGGAAACAATGGACCAATTATCTGGCCAGCTCGATCCCCAGATCTTCCTCCTTTAGATTTTCTGTATAGGGATACATAAAGTATTAAGTTTTTTCAACACCAAGTACAGATAACGACCATCTCCAACAAAAAATAAGAGATGCGTGTGTTACTATTACACCCATTATGCTAGAATAATCATTGATTGGTATGTCAAACCTACTAATTCAGGAAGGTATATCAATTACTATTCTTTTGATAAAAATGTAATCAACAGGAATGTATGTGATGATGTTTCACCTATCAAATTTTTCTTATAAATCTATACCTAATCTTGGAAATTTATTTTCAAATATCATACATTTTTTTCATAATGAACAAAATATCTCAAAAAAATATCAAACCTAAAAAAAAATTTAATACTAAATTGATAGATAAAACGGATGGCTGAAATTGATATAGGCTGTTCACGTTAAGAAGAGAAAGACGTCATTTTTGTTGATTTTGTATATCCAACATAACGTTAAAATTTCCACTGAAATGCGTTCAACAGCAATGAAACTAGTAACATTTCATTTTGTAAGTTGCTCAACCGCTAGTAAAATTTCAGACGTTGCCGAATCGAAAAAACCTGGAAAACTGTCAGTCCTTCTTTTCTTTTCAGAACTAATCATTTCTTTTGATAAGACCTGCGTATATTCAATATGCCTATAGCATTATCGAAATAATCCTAACAAATATTAAAATGAAGTAAGAATAATAGCATTAAAACATATCAACGGTACAAAAAATTTTGAAAATTCGAAATAGTGCACATGCTGGCAACACCGTAACTTGTCATCTTGTGACGTCATTCTCTTCTTAACGTGAACAACCTATATATCTTCTGATCGTATGAAAGAGAACGGACATTGATAATCGCAGCAGTATATATAGTACATTGAATATAAGGAGTAGGCAGATTGATACCTTAGAGAAAACTCGTGATGACACCTGGGGAGTAGGCAGATTGAGGCTCCGGCATCAAGTCACATAAAATTCTTGTCTTCGCCGACAAAATTCCAGACGCGCTCAATATATATCACAAGATCAATGATAAAATACATTTCGTAAGAACAGCTGTTTGTGAGAACGAACAGTTTTTGAAAAGAAGAAATAAAAATATAGGTCTACTATTTTTCAAATATAATTCAAATTATTTTTTCAGGATTGAAATTTATAAATTAGCATATTTAATAAATAGATGAGGAGAACAAAACCGTGGAGAAAGTTGAAAATAAAAATACAGAATTGATCTAAGCAAATCTGAAGTCAAAGGGAATAATAAAAAAATGTAACTCTCGAGATTAAATATATAGTATTTGATGCAAAACTTTTTCAGAAGTTGAACCAGCGAGCATTTACGCATCAACTAAATATGACGTTGGTGCGTGAATAACTCCATTCAACTTCTCAAGTTGCTAAAACCTGAAATTTCATTGAATTTCATGAATCCACCTTTAATTTGAATAAAGTTAAAATTATATTTGTATACTTTTCTGTACGTTTCAGATTAAGTAGGTACTTCTCATTCGTTAATAATAGATTTCTAATGCTTTTACTAAGATAAGGTACATAAGACATAGATTCATTTACCTACAAATTCATCAATTTTTCATGGCTTTATTTTTTATATTTGAAGGAAAATTACTTGTAAAAAAACCGATATGGACTGAAAACAAATTTGTATAATATTCTCGATAAATCAGTGAGAACATTGGAATTCAATAAATTCAAAACAGTCATCAAAAGTTTCTCCCCGAGAAATGTTTCTACAATATAATGAAATATTTGAATCAAGCAATTTTATTAAAATATTCATAATATATTATCTTTTAGCATTAAATGATTATTTGGTCAGCCAATAATTATTTTCAAATAATAATTTTGATGTTTTTTTGTATGTATTCCTTTTATGTGTTTAACATTTTCTTTTTATTGCAATATTTTTTTCATGTACTCTGACTCTAAGACTGTTCATGAACCTGTGTTGGAAGTATTATTTAACTCCCGGTCCACCTTCAGACATAACAGTGGCGACGAGGATGGAATATGATTCGTAAGTTGAAAGTAAAGTGAAACCTGATGAACCTGTGTTGGAACTATTATTTAACTCCCGGTCCACCTTCCGACAGAACAACTGTGACCTGCCTTAAATCTATTTGTACGTAACATGGTTGAATAAAACTCTACTCTATTGATACATTTCAGAAAGCTAAACTGAACTGCAGAGAAAAATCTGTGACTAACCTAAATTTTTGAAGTTGCTAAAATCCAATATTGTAACTTTTATATATAAAATAGTCTATATACCTACAAACGAACAATGTGTGTGAGATCATTACTAGAGTGATGATGGAAATCGACTGTTGTCTGCATACGTAATTGTCTATGGTATATTTATTTTATGTGTCATAGATATGACAATACTTCACTGGATAAAAATAAAAACAAATTTTTAAAATTTCTCAACTCAAATTAATCACAAATAATTAAAATAAACACTTCCATTCAATGTCGCTGTTTCCTGCGTATGGAGAACAGGCTAAACTTCAAGAACCAATATGGAAAAAGGGGAAAGATGAAAGTGATACAAGTTGGTTAACAAATTCCAGTTTTCAGATTGATTTAGAAACCAGTGCTAAATCTGGTGAAATAGGAAAATCGGTCACTATAAAAGTTGTTGACCCCAAGAAAGATAAGAAGGAAGTCCCAACTCATGCAAGCAACACACGAAAACGAAAGAAGTCAAGGAAAAAAAATATTGCTGAAAAGAAGGAAAAATATGAACATTCACCCATACTGCCTATAATTGAAGAAAATTTTAATATAGATGTGTCTGGTTGTCGGGAATTGTTGAAGGTACCTACTATATCTGGACGTCCAGCTCCTAAGTATCGTGTAGCTTACTATTTGAATGTTGCACAGTATCGTTCTAAGAAAAAGTTTAAGAGGTATCATGAACTCTTGCCAGAAAAAAATATTGACAGTGAACAAGTTATTACAAAACAGAACATTGATCAAATTGGATTCGCATCTAGAGATGATAATTTCCCTGGATTCAAGCAAGAGCAGGAATTGTCTCAACAAACAGGTTTTTTTAACAGTCATCTTGAAAACCATCCTAGTGATATCGAAGTGTGGTTGGATTACATTCAATTCCAAAATGTGGTTTACCAGTTTGAAAAGACTTACAGGAAAGGTAGCATAGCTAAGGCACAGAGAGTATTAGCTGAAAGAAAATTATCCATTCTTGATAAAGCAATGTCCTTCAACCCCGAAAGTGAATCATTACACCGGGAGAGATTGAACATTGTGGTTGGAACCTTTCCAGCAGATGAACAACAAGCATATCTGAAGGATTTGGTGGACAAAGATAAAGGTAATATTATATTGTGGCAGGGTTATATAGAGTCTACGCAGTGCTCCATGTCACATTGCAACACACCAGCAGTATTGAGCTTGTACACAAAATGTTTGTCGACCTTGCACCAGTTGAGACGTACTACATTTGTAGAGAAGAATTTATTAGAGGAAAATATTCTTAAGATGTTATATCAGTGTGGTCTGTATATGAAACAGGCTGGATTATTTGAACAGCTTTGGACCTTACTGAGAATGTATTTGGAGTTGAATTTATCACCCAATGATAAAACGAAGTTCAACATCACCTCAGGTAAAGTAGAGTTAATTCTTTTTTGAAACGATTCAAAAATTGTCATCAGAAAGATAATAAGTTTGATATATGTGCAGAAACAAATACTGACACAAAAATATGTATATACAACACAAAAAAGGAAATATTCTAAACGAGATTGAATATTTGTATATTATTATACACTGGCAACATGTACCTGTCTAATAAGACATTTGAAATATATGAATGGTGTCTTACAATGACTTTTATAAAATATCTCTGTTAGTCAAAATGTTAGAAAGATATTCAAAAAGTTATTGTAAACCAAATCAAGTGTATTACAAAACAGATACAGTTGCTAGTCATTACCTTCAGCAATAACCTACCTGCAACTTTGTTTTTTAAATCGCACCTCACATTTTTAGACATAACAATATAAAATATAACTTTTGTGCTAAGACAATATGCCTTGTAGTAGCCCAAAACTGTTTCAGTTGTACAAGCAGCTCAAAGAACTGTGTATTAAAAATGTATCTTAGAAGCATGATACTTATGATTTTTTAAGACTCGTCTGCAAGTGTTCTCACACATACCTGTCTTGGACTGCAACAGAATATTAATGACTGTTTCTTCTATTAGTGCAGCACTGTGCTCATGGTTTCCAGATGGAAACTCACCTGTTTTTAATTTGTATTCCACTAGAACGAACGTTTTGTAAATTGATGTGATCTTGTTGCCTGATGAGAATTGTTATGATATGTTCTATGAATCAACAACATGTCTACATGTCCTTACAAAAAATTTACTTTCAATGCTAGCAGAACAATTTGTCTCATTTATAATCTTATGTTATGTTCTAGTTAAAGAGATAATTGAGGTGGTAGTCAATCAAATATCTAGGTGTTATTGTGGATCGGAAATTGAATTTCAAAGGGCATGCAAATTATATTAACAAAAATTGGTATTATTTACAAATGTTCAAGTTATTTAACAAAATAGTCAGAAACTATACATTATTACACCATTTCACCTAATACTATATTTACTGAATTAAACCAAGAATTATTTACTCCAATAACTGCAAAACTGCAATGAGAATGAATTTATCTTGTCTCAAATTCACCCTAATGAAATATGGGGAAGTCATTTGAATGATGGCCTGTTCGCAATTTTTCTGTACCAAACTCTCATGAATGAATAAAATCATGAAATGCAATATGGCTTCTGCAAGTCTAGTGTTAGTTAGAGAAAGAGAGAGAAATGTACTTTGAATGAAGAACCAAAAGAATATATTCAGGTTCATCCTTTTTAAATATCCCTACTTTTCAGTAGGAAGCTAAGAAAATCTCTTTTCATTATTGTGTCACCTAAACTGACAAAAGCTATCAAAAAAGATAACCTCATAATCAACAAAGGTACATATTTAGTTCTCAAGTAAAACTTTGTTGTGAGATTTTCACTGAACAGTTTACAAAACTGTAACACGAGTTTCACTATATAATAGCTTCCTGGGGCACTTTCATACTGAGAAAGCTATTATCCAGTGAAAAATTTCACGATAGTTACCTGAATATGTTATGGATTTTCATCAAGTATCGGCCATTGTTTTGTTAACTTAAAATTAAGATTATAATGTTTAAATTTAACAGTTTCATTGAACTGTAGGTGATGACCATCACCAATTCTACCTTTGAATAACAGGACATTTTTTTGGATATGCAGGTAAAAATATTATTTATACAGGGTAAGTCAACAAGATTCCCTCGGTCCATTGCTATCAAAGGAAACAATTTTTCGAACAGCTCAAAATTTTCCAGTCATATCGATAAATACTACCTTTAAAATTATTTTCTCGCATACTGGGTGATTCAGCCGAGCGTGGCCAACCAAAGTAGAATACCCAGTATATGAATACGTCACCATATTTTTTTAGCTATATAAGGAGTTTGTTTTCGAATTTCCATTGCGGCATTGCCAAGTTATTCTATTTTGCCGACAATATTTTTTTTAATTCACCACCCCCTTGTCTACAGTAATTGAGTGTTTTTTTTTCTCAATTTTCAGAAACAATATATAGGGTGCTCCGTAAAACCGGTCAAGTTTCATTCATTTCCAAACAGAGATAATTCAACTTTTTCAAATGGAACACTATGTATTCATTATCATTGATTAACTGTTTCACTAAAGCCTGATTGATTGCCAAGAAACACCTAAAAATATTGTAGAAATTGATATATACTTCTGTAGGCAATCATCCTAACAAGTTCAACATAACCCTAATTGAAGTGAGTTTGGAACAAAATAAAATTATTCTCGTTCCACAATTTTGCAATTTTTGAAGTGTATTAATCTCATTTTGATTTATAAAATATATTGTGGATAAGTAAAATGGAATAATATAATAGTGTTAAAAAATTATAGTCGTACTGCCTTCTCGAATTCTACTTCGCCGTATTAGTGTGGGACACTCTATATAAGATAACTAAAATATGCAACCCATTATTGAGTTCTGTTTAATTTTCAGGTTTCAGAGAGACGCAGTTAATTGAACTGGAGGATATTATTTTCACTTCTAATCTGCCCTTGCATGAACTCTGGTTGAGGACTGAGAGGCTTCGAGAATCCTGCCATTGGCTTCCTTATTTAGATGATGAAAACTGTGAGGATCCTCAGCGCATAGTATTCACCGAAGATGTAGCCGAGTTGATCCATCCAATCACTGTGGCGGATAATATTTTCAAACTCACGGCAACTGTCTTTTCCCTGTTGAAAATTCCCTTGCTGCCTTGTCGCCACAGCACCATGCGAGATTTGGGTCTCGATTATGTTCCGTGGAGTTTAGACTCGATTGAACCACTATTATCAGTGTTCCTGCCTCTTTATCCAGTGGATATTGCCAAAGAATATTTGTGGATAGATAACCGCCTGGCGGTAGGACCACAGTATTTAAAGAAAATTCCTGGACACGAAGAGTACTTAAATTTCATTATTAAAATCATGGAAAACGCTGCAAGTTGTTTGTCTGGCAGTGACAAAATTGCTATTACTGTGTGGTTTTTTAGGTTTCAAAGACTTCTTATAGTATTAGACAGGATGAAGTTATTTACAATGACGGACAGTTTCAAGAAAAACATCAAAAAGAAAATTAAAGAATTCCTTAAACGGGAAGAGAATAGGCAGAATGAAATTTATTATCTGGAGTATGCTTTGATTGAGTATGAACTGGGAAAGACCGACAACAGCTTAACAATCATAAATACTGCACTAAGTTTGAATGTTAAGCCAAAAATTGTTGCTGAAAATTGGTTAGAGTCACAAACAATATGGTGTTTTCTCTATAGAAATTTGCTTCATTTAATTCTGTCTATGAGAAAAGGATCTCTAAGTGATACGAAAGCTCTTGAAGCATTATGTGAAATGATTCTCCAAAGAAATAAACCAGAATTGACTGAAAGTGTGCTGAATGAAGCAGAAACTAAGCTAGAACTCATCTCAAATCAGTTGATCCAAAATGACATCCCCAAATTACAACCATTGCATCATTTTCTCCCAGATTTTCTAACAGATTGGCTCATGTGTCATGGTTGGTTTATATATCTTAGGAAAGGACCTGAGGAATGTTGTACATTTCTAGCAGCTTCTCTCCGGGAACTTGAAAAGAAGAATTCAGAGCCTTCGTGGCAAAAAGAAGTACTCAACGAATTTTATGTTGCAATTTTGTTCAAATATTCTAGAGATAAACCTGCAGGGGGATTAGTCAAACTTCTTGATGAAGTTATTTTTGCTGCAGTGGAAAAGTATCCCAATAATCTACTCCTATTGTCTGTCCTTGAAAGACAACAAACTGTGGTAAACTCTCTAGGACCGAGATGGTGGAAAGTGCAAAATTTACTTCTGAAGTCTGAAAGAGCTTTGTCTTCGCTTTTTTCTGTAATAATAGTCAATCAGCAAATGGTGCAGTTACAAGAAGTAACAACTGATACTATTACTGGTAAGTGCTTTGAAGTTAACAATTTTGTACCAAGTAAAGTTTGGGAATCTGCATAATTTAATTTTTCACTCAAAAGTGTATTATATAATTTATATTATAAGTAGATAGATTTTTAGACATGAAACTATTCAATTTTACAAAAAAGAATGTAACAGTTTGTGCTGTTTTTGAGTTATCATTGTTTTTGATTGTCCGAAATTAGTAATTGTGTTGTAGCTTGAAATGATTTAGAAGAAACCATGTTCTTTATGTTGTTGGGTCTGGACAGTAAACCAGAAAAGACCCAATATGTATGTTATTTATAAAAATTTATTGATCTGGCAAGTAATGATCATGATTCTATAAGAAATAATGACAAAGTGGATATCAATTTGTAAATTTTCAATTTGAATGTTCTTAAAATTGCTAATATTTCATTTTTATTAATAATGACATTATTCAGTTATTATTTTTCAGATAAGTGTTATTTACTTCTCACAGTAAGCAAACAAATCTTGAATTTTAGGTTAAACATGTCATTTTTTATGGAGTTCTACCATTGAAGTTTTAAAGGATATCTGGAAAATTGAATAATTGGTATATTTACTAATTTCAAGTTTCCTTGGTACTGCTTTCTATGACAAAAAATATAATTGATATAAATAGACATGACTTGGTAGTAATGACTTTTTTAAAAAGCTAAAAATGGTAATGCTTCCACAAGCATAATACATAGTTCTTTGTGCTTTTGATGTAGTTCAGACATAATATGAATATATTCTCATCTATATTATGTAACCAAATATATTTTGTATTTCACCAAATTTTTGAGGAGCAGATGTTACGCAAAGGTCTTGTAATCTAGAACTTACTAATGTCAGGAAAACATATGTGTTAACAACTTAGCATTTTGATAGGAACTTTCATAACCTTCACTTGATAGTTTATATTCATACATTTTTTTCGAGATTGTATATATTCCGTATTCCACTTTTCAGGTAATAAATATGATGTTAATACAAGCCTGAAAAACAAGATGCTCGCACTGTTCAAAAAAATTACTTCCAATGTCAATACCAGGAAGTGTGGACTAGTATGGAGACTTTATTTGCAGTTTGTTTATACATATTTTTCTCCAGAAATTTGCCGAAACGTTTACTATTCTGCTGTTGAAGAATGTCCGTGGCTCAAGGTAAATTCAAAAAGTCCAAAATATTGGGTTTTTTCAAAAGTTTTGTCCGTTTTAATGTCATATGTTTTTGAAGCTCCATATTTCAATAAATATTTATTCTTTGTCGTAGTATATACTGATCAATATAGAATGTTGTATTCTCTACATTGATGCCCTTTATTTTTATCAAAATTTTTATTTTTTGATACTTCAGCTCATTACTATGTGATGTCTTAAGCGATTTTCGGCTAAATTTACTCTACAAATTCAAATTGAGTTAAAACGCTGCCGAAACAGGCCAAAAATTAACCAGACCAGTTAGCGATGAGATTTCTGTTTCAATGGTGAGCCCTGAAGTAGTCGACCTACAGTAATCCAGGATGAGGATTCAAGGACCCTGGTGGAGACTGACTCATGACAAACAGTGTGTGGGAAGGCACAACAACTAGGCTTCAGCTCCCATGCGGTTTTTAGTTGTTTAAAACATATAAAAATGGTCAAAAAGCTCGAAAAGTGGGTGTCCCACAAATTGATCGACAAAAACTGTCACTTTTCATAAACTACACCTAACGATTTGATCTCCACAAACTTCATTTGAAATATATATATCACAACATGAAATTACTAGATCTTGGTTGCGATGGAGGGTCGAATAGACCCACTCACTTTAGACCTACCTACTATGGATCTTCATCAAGTAACGGCCGAATCAATCAGGAAAAAGAAATTCACGTGTAATGAAAAGGGGATCCTCTACGCTACGACAACAGGACACCCTGCCACTTTCCAAAGGCAAAAACCCACCAAAAAATATGGTCATTGTATGGTGGTCAACGGCTGGTGTGATTCACATAACTTTCTGCAACCGGGCCAAACCATTGCAGGAAAGTCATATTGTGAGGAATATGACTCTCAGAAGTCCGATTATTCTCCATGGGAACGTCTGTCCGCACGTTTCACCAATCAACTTCTGACAATTAAATGAATTGAGCATCAAAATTCTGACTCTTCCACCATATTCCCCAGACTTTTTGCCAATCAACAACCATCTTTTCAAGCATTTTGATAACTTTCCAATCAAGATCAGGAAAATCGTTCTTCATTGTCTTCATCGAATCCCGAACACACAATTTATATGCTGACGTAACTAATCAGCTTGTGTTACGTTGGCAAAAGTACACTAATTCAAATGGCGCTCATTTCAATTGAATTGAATAAGTGTTATCCGAGATATTACAGTTTAAAGTAGACTCATAAAAACGGACAAAACTTGAAACGATCTAATAGTTCATCGCATTTTCAGTTAGTTTCAGAGTTTTTGCAATTAATAATTAAAAAAATAAACTTGATAGTGAACATCAACCTGTAACTCGAAATCAGCTGAAATCATTCATGAATTTTATTTTCAAACTATATACATTTCAGGCCTTGTACATCGATGCGGCCATCTATATACCAGCAGAACTGCCCCAAATTCAGGATCTTATAATTGAGAAGCAGCTCAGGTTACATGTTACCCCTGAAGAATTGGATGTGTTGAGAAATTAATTGTTTATGTGAATCCTGTGATATGTATGTTAAGTTGAAAATCACTTAATAATTATTGATTAAACCTTTTTTATAAAGTGGTATTACCATCCTTATCCATCCAGTTGCCTATTGTCCATGTGTTTTCTTGAGAAATGTTCAATTAGAAATCGTCCCTAATGTGAATGGTGCAACAAAGAGAATTTAAATTCCTAAAAGTTACTAGAGCCCTCTCGTGAATAGTGATACTATTGTATTTCCTGAAGTACAAAAAGCGATACCGTGTAAATTTTTTCTGTCCTTGAAATTCTGTAACTTGAAAAGTTGAAAGATTGAGATGATTCAAGTCCCCACTATATAAAAGAACTCGGTTGTAGTTAATCAATACATGGCTTACTTTAATTCCATTGCCTTGAATCCTTATCGTAATCTCAATTTTGTCGGGTTAAAACAAAACTTGGTTCACAGAACCAATATATCCAGATAATTGATAGATTTTATTATTGTGACTGTTATAAATATTACTGGAGTAGGAAGATCAAACAGTTTGATCTTCCTCTTGAAGATGATCACTCGGTGATCGAAACACATGTCGAGCTGTTAAAATAATGGTTTAGTGTTGGGAAAAAACTCCAGTAATATTCATTACTACACCAAAGGTGTGTATATTTCGGTTTTGAGAACAGAAAGAGACTGCTTTTTGTCCCTTTTAGGACAAGAAAATATTTCCTTCATAATATCCGAAATGGCTTTAGATATCAGAAAGGGTTTGGTATCAATGTTCTGCACAGTAAACGTAGATAGTCATTCTATATAATGTACAAAACAAGTTTTTTTTACACTCAGACAATTGATTTTGAACTAATAATTGTAATTTCGGCACTCATTGGAATGAAGTGTGATAGGATTGTATCATGAAATAACATATAACAACTGTATTTATTGCTTTGGAAATATATCTGTCTGTTTAAAATCTGATGATAACACTCATTTAGAAATGTAACAATTATAACTTTTTTCTGTATTTAAGCACTCAAAATGTGAAATGTAGTCCAACCTTGTGGCCAAATATTCCTTTCATTAAACATAACTCTTACACTTCCTCTTTAGAAACTACTTTCATTGAAAATCACAAAGTATCCAATTAGCAATGTCAACAAACATTTCGACATGGGGGATGATTATGATAAGCACTCTTCTGCAGTGTTTCTGAAACTAACAGAAGCTATAATTGATATTTACATAACTATCAAAAAATATTGTTGAATTATATCCACTAAATATAATGGGATCCAAAGGAAATATAAGTTGTTTGATAAATTCAGAATACATACCATGTAATTTGTCCAACTTGTTATTCTTCCATTCATCAGAACCGTCACAACAATCACATATCCCATCATTCACTTTAGAGGAATGTATAGATTTCGGAATTCGTTTTTGGTTGGCACAGTAAAAGATCCCATTACTGCACGCATTAGTACCAGGTTCATCAGAACCATCCATACAATCACAATAATCGTCGTTAATTCTATCATAATGAATTATTTCCATACTATGGATACATAGGAAAGTATTTTCTTCATTCTGTTGGTAAAACCTTGCCTGTAATTCATGTGTTCCCCTTATATGTACCGATTGAGTTGTTACTTTCAGTTGGCCAGATAATTCCACGAATATTGATATTTGATACAATATAAAAATTAGTGATGCTAACATAAGTGGTATGATAAAAAAAGATATTCGTTTTCTGGAATAGGACAAATATTTTTTATGTATCATTACATACCAGTCATAAAAATAGCTGTTTATATTTTACTGAGAAATTTAGCTTATTTGTGAAATTATCCATTAATTTCCCCTAATTAATTTCAATTAGCTTAAATAAATAATCACTAATAACCAGAAATGAATTCAAATTTGTCAAAACCAGATATGACAGATAAATCATAACAGATATGACAAGTTGGAATTTAACATTCTGCGGACTGGTCATAGAAAAGAAAGAAGATAGCATTGACACACAGACTGAAAAGGGATAGATACCCCAAGTGGCAAGTATGGCTAAAAAAACGGTAACGTTTCATTTCTATGTATGAGGAAAGATATGAATGCATAATCAAACAAGTAGCTATTTTCCGATATTTGATTTCTGGTGGATGATGAATGCTTAATCGAACAATGACAATAGAAATAGAGTACCTACTTTATTTTTTATTCGTTAATGAATTTGCGACTTGCATGTTATGTTTTACGATGTTCTTTTCGAAGTAAATTTGTGAATTTAATCACGTTAAACATAGTTTGATATTTTGACTAAGAATATAGGTCACCCCTGTGCGGTTCTTAATATTGTATGGACAGGTACAAGAAAATATATTCACTTTGAAATTTTTGAATTGAGTAAGGTTTAAAATATTTTAAAATTTCATACTATGGGTTCAAGTTGCTTAAGGATGAAGTAACAAGGGAAAATTTGTTAAGTTTTGAAAAGAAATACTTGATGCGTCTAGATTTGTAACAAATGACTATTATACTTGAATTCAGGGAATCCAAAATAAAGTATTGTAAAGGTAATCTGCAGAAAGCATTAATTTTTATTGAAATATCCCCCACAGAAAATATCTGGAGAAAATACTGTTACTGGAATGTTCATACCTATAATTGAAGGCGCTACCTGATGTGTTTTTGTTGAACTAGTTATAGTTCAAAGACGAAACGGACTGGTTTAAGTTTGACGATAGTCGTGTTATGAAGTGTTCTGGCGATGCATTAAATTTATTGGAGCCTCTGGAGACACCCTACATTTTATTTTATAAGAGAGAGGACATTGTTAGATCAAGATCTTCAG
>WOGN01000202.1:13212-29378 GCA_015342105.1 Leptinotarsa texana | reverse complement strand
AGACTATCATGTTGCCAGATTTAAAAATTCAGCTTCTGCAAGAATCCGCTCGACGCTAGCGCCGAATTAAAATTATCAACAATCGTTTCAATTCATGACACTATAATTATCAACAAACAATTTTATTCATGTTTTACAGAAATTGTGGTAAACTATTCGATAGTTACAAAAAAAGTATATATGACAAACATTTACTTCTAAAAATTTTAAACAATGAATCTATATTATAACTGTTCGCAACTTTTCATCAAACAGATTAATTCGTGTAACATTTTAAATCAAATGTTATTTAAAACAGGACAAATTTTGCAAAAAGTTTTTTTAAATGTGTTGAACAAATGCATGAATCAATTAAATTCAAACAAATAAATTGTTAGTTGAATACATTTAGGAATGAATATTTGTGACAATAAAAAGTAAAACGGCGTTCCATAATAATTGTCAATTACAAGTTGAACTTTTTGGAAAAGAAAGTTTTTGGCTTTCTACTACTCCAAAAACGTTCTTTCCCAAAAATTAATCATTCATAAGAATATAACTCCTTCAATTCAAGTTGAACTTGTTACTTTCCAATGGACACGTTTTATACAGACAATTAAACAGTTAGTGACGAGAAAAAGTTGGCCAAAGTTTAACTTTCTTGCTTTAATTGTACCAAATTTCTTACTATTATGGATCTAATGATTCATTGGCCCAATCTAACCTAATAATTTTCAAATTTCAAAACATTGTATGCTGTATTCTGTTTAGTTTCTCAAATAATTTGTTTCTATAATCACTGAAATGGAAATTGATGCTGTGTTAAAATATGTAATAAATATATTATGTTGTTTCAAAAGTTTTGTCAGTTTTGTAACACAAGTCGATTAATTGAGTCAGCATCAAAACTGTGTGCACATGATTCGATGAAGAGAACGAAGGCCGTTTTTTGCTTGGTCCCGATTGGCGAAGGTTCTATCGGTAGAAAGTTATCGATTCAACTCGCTTAACTTTCGGACTGGCACTGGTCAACGATACATTTCGTCGATTTCCTCGCAGTAGCACTGTGCTGTGATAGTTTGTCCCGGTTGCAGAAAGTTATAGTGGATCACCCCGGCCGTTGGCCACCATACAGTAACCATGGTTGTTTTCGGTGGGTTTTCACCTTTGAGAAGTGCCTGAGTTGCTCATCGATGTTCAACCACTGTCTTCAACGTCTCATGTTGTCGTAAAGTATTCACATGACGGTCTGATCTAAAAGAGTATGGTTTTGATTGCGCAGAAGCAAAGAAGCAATTTCGGTCGATCGTTCAAATTGTTTGGGACCAACTTTTCGAGGTTTCTCACTTTTCCAATAAGTTTTATAGCATCAAAAATCGCTTAGGAGCTGGGCTCAATTGTCGGGGAGCTAGCCCATGGCCTGATTCATTGTGACCTTTTCAGATCTATTGTGATGCTCCTTGGTTGTTAGAGCTCATTGTCTAGCTTGATCTTTTTGATGCGACTCCATTGCCTTGACACTGACCCTTGAATATAGCTGGCAGCCTCTGGTTTCTCTTCCCCGCATGTTGCGTGTCTTAGCCTGGCTATCGCTTCGCATTCACAGAGCACATGCAGTGCGGTTCCTTCCTCTTCTTGACAGAACCTGCATTGGCTTTCTTCTGTCAGAACCATGTTGCTCAAATGTCTTGAGTCGGTTATTCCCCGTTAGTAGACCCACCACTACCCTTACAACCTTACGGTTGTGGTTTAGCAAGTCTTCCGGTTGTCTTTATACAGGGTGGGCCATCGAAAACTTGACATGGAGGTTTTGGATACTAATCTTGCAAATCCTAAAAAACGCTCAGACAGGTCGATTTTTATTGGAAGGGGGGCAGTTTTTTCCCATTTACAGCGTCGTTACTTCAATCCCGGAGCAGAGGGGTGAACAACCCTTGGAATTTTAATAGGGAATGGGGGGCGAGTCGCACAATTTGGTCGTATTTGAAAGAATTCTTTCCAATTATTAACATTTTCAATATTGTTAATAGCAAAAAATTGTTGTACGCTCAGTTGAAATGTATTTGGAACTACTTTTTTGTTAATTTTTTAATTCTTTTCTGATAAGAGGACTATTACAATTGAGAAATGGTTAAAAATGCTGTTTCTATTTCTCATTTTTATGCAAAAAACGATATCTACATTATTACTACTAGTGAGTGCCGAAAAGTGTTGCTAAAGAAGCAATGGTTTACATAACTGCAGAGAGGGTTGAGTTGATTGAACTGTACTAGGGAAATAGACGTTGTGCTGCGAGAGCCGCTGTACTGTTCAATCAACAACATGGGAAGAATGTGTCGCGACAGTATGTTTTCAATTTAATGGCAAAATTTCGCGCAACTGGATCTGTAGCAAATAAAAAACGGCAAATCGAACCACCAGTATCAAGATGGGACTCCTCCGCAGTATGCTCTGCTTGTTCGGCAGTATTTAGATCAGACTTTTCCGGATCACTGAATTGGGAGGCGGAACACTATCGAATGACCACCACGATCACCAGACCTTTCGCCGTCAGATTTCTTTCTGTGGGGTCATTTGAGAAGCAGAATTTACTGTACTCCTCTCGCATGACTCGAATATTTGCGGCAAAGAATTACAAATTAATGTCGCCAAATCACTTCAGAGGTGCTCCACAATGTTCGAGAACGTTTCCAGCAGAATCTCTATTATTACATGGAAGCTGGAGGTGCCCATTTTGAGCATACACTAACATAGCCTTGGATGCGCCTTCACACACATAACATTGAAACGGACAAAATTTTTTGAACAACCCAATAGTCGATGTTACAGATTTACGTTTTTCGATAAAATCTTAAAAGCTCAAGCGCTTACGTACTATAATACTGTGATTTTTCTATTGATAATTTATAATTGCCATCGTTGTTGTTTCATATTCCTTTATAGTAGGGACAATGTAACATACAAATTGAAATAGAAAACATACTAAAATAATACAACACAAAAAAATCAAATGAAAACACGTAAAATTGTTGCAAGATATATTCTTTTAGTTGGGAAATGAATTTCATATGAATTATTTTTTTATATTGTTAGGTATTTTAGCATATAAATTAAATACATCATGAAAAATACGCTTTTGACTAAATTTGCTTTTGTGTGATTTTCAAAATATATTTTGAATTTGCCATGTATTATGATCGTGAATTGAATTCATTTCGTCAAGACAAAGTACTGAATGTTGATAATTGAAACGTTTCACTTGCTATTTGCCAATTGAGTAAGCATGAATTCACTATTACACTATCAAACTTTTTTGATAAGTTGTCACATTTTGGAATTATTTAGTGTTTTGATCAGACTCATATCTTTGAAATCATTTTCATATCATTTTCTGTATGCTTGAGTACCAGCTTATAAATTCTAAAACTTCTATTTTAGACTGAGTCTGATACTGATATCCAGTATATTGAATAATTAATAATGCTTCGAATTTTTTGGACTATTCGACAGTGGTAACAAAAATTCGAAACTAAAATTCGTTTGATTAACAGCTTGTCTAAATTTTCTTTGTGTTATCAGGATATCCATGGAGACTGCTGGATTACCTTTACCTGGATATCACTACATAGCTCCGAATCACATCGTCAAAGCCCCGATACATTGAGGAGCACCCTATCACTGGATTGGTTTAGAAGGGCCCCAACTTTTATCGGTATTTGTAATAACATATTAGGGAAGATCTGATCTGTGAAATTTAACTGTTGACAATATGTCGCTTAATGAAAAAAAAACACAAGATTGGTACTGGGGATCAAGCCAAAGAACTTTTATTTTGAATTTTTATAAAATGCTATATTTATATAAAATGTTGAGATACACCCTGAATATTTTTGTTTGCTAGGAAATTTTGATAGATACATTTTGAAGGTGCAATCAGACTCATTATTTTAACAAATCATCGGATTGTTGTTGAATATCTAGACGTTTTTAAAATTTGTATCTATTTAATTCGTTCACTGTCTTTTTTGAGGCTGATACCATAAATTATTTTCAAATTAATCTTCAAATGCATGTTATTTGAAATGAAACAATAGAAAAACATATTATTCGAAAGATGAAACAGTTTATATTTTCATGCTTAGCATATTTGTTGATTACAAATGGAATTCATACATTATAAGCAATATCACATCCTTGAAATAATTGGGTACTTGATTTTATTTGTTTAGTTCATGTCACTCACTGCTGAAGAATCTTTTCATCTTCTGGACAGTGAATGAATTACATGTTATTACTGGGGGTTGAATTTCTCAAGTGGATTCAGAAATATATTACCAATATAGTTGCACTGATGAATTTGACATTGCATTGTTTAGGCTTTTATTTGTTTCTGAACCGTGAAGGTGCGACATTAAATAGAAATAATGAAACAATCTTCTAGGAACTGATAGGTTGTTCGAATAGACATAGAAAAAATTTACAAAACAATTTCTGTCACTGTTCAAGTAGAACAATGAAGAGACGAAGAATACTCAGCATGTGAGTCAGAGGCATTCGATCAAAGGCAAATAATTTGTTGTAGGAAACTACAACTTGGAAACTACGAAAAACATCTAGAAAATAGCCCGGACAAATTAGTGTAGGTTTTTGGATATCAACAAAAGTGGGAGCAAAATCGTAATGAATCCATATCAGTTTTGTATTTTCTAATAAGAAATAGTAATTCATCGCGTCTTCATCAATTTTCTAATATTTGCGTAAAAATATTAGTCACTAGAATATACGGAATATGGTAAATGAATCTCAGTGAAAACACTCTATGCTTTCTTACTAGAGGTTGTATTTTCACGATTTTTTTTCAAACGCACTTCCTCAATTTCTGTCAAATAGGACGCCGATTGAGGAGTCTGAATACAATCGATCGCTTTCATTGATTTTACCTAGATTGATAGGTTTATATAGAACAGTCATCACAATTGAAGTGTCAACTGGTTTCTTTCATTGTTTCAGTTATATCAAAGAGACATAACTGAAACATTGATGTTTCTGTTTAAAGATGTGTTATCAATGTCTAACATTTATTGTTTGAATAATAATACCAACGGAATATTGTATGGATATGTTATTAGGCTCACTAGCTAACTGACAGTTTTAGGAATTTTCGAACGACTTGATCACTATGAAAAACTTTTTTTTTATTATTGAAATTTACCGCACTTCGAAAAGAATAACGTCACGACTTGAAATTGCACGAATATGACTTCGTGGTACTCTTGAAAAAATTTGAGAGTGCAAGAAATGATTTAATAACTTAATTTTCCCAGGATGTTGGTATGTTTTGATCTTATTCCCCTTTCTAAACTGGCTTGGAACTTTTTTTGGCATTTCCTTTCACAATATCTGCTGGCGGAAATTCAATTGCACACTATTTTTTTATTAGGCACAATAATTGTTTATTTATGGGGTTACAAACAGATTAACAAATCCAATAGAAAATCCACTTTATAATTTTAGTTCAAGTGGACTTTGAGAAAAAAATAATGTAAATTTAAATGTTTTGTAAATTACATTGGACAATCGAAGAATAACAACATAATTTTTATAAGAGTGACAGAGACTACAGAAATGGTCACAACTTATCAATGAAATTTTTTTCATCCTGCGTTTGAAACAGTCTGAAGAGAAGTCAAAATATTGAATATCATTGAAAATTTCATTAAAGGTTTTAAGCATTCTATAAAGTGGTGAATTTTGAGCAGCATTTGTCCTTGTGCAAGGTAACTTGAATTCTGTACGCCTCAACGTTCTACCCTGAACATTGAACTCGATTTTGGAATGAAGCTCTGGGCATTGGACTAATCCTTTCATCAACTTGAAAATCATGATAAGATCCGTAATAGTTCTTCTAGTCTTCATAGGCATAATATTGTATTGGCGCATAATGGGACTGTAATCGCTATTCCTAATTGGAATCTAAGTAATGGTATCTGAGTAACGGTAGAAGATACAATGTTGGTTCAATTAGACAAAAAATGTACTTTTTAGAATTCAATGAAATTATGTTGATAAATCTGGACTATCTTGAAATAATAAAAAAATTGAAATGCTTGATTTTGATTTTTAATTTATTTCTTTTTAATTTTATTCATTTATTCAATACAAAACTTCCAGACAAAAATTATGCTGGTATAAGGAAGTTGATTAGTGTTTTCTTTGTTTTTTTTTTTGGAGTAGAAAAATATATTGCATAAAATATTTATCAAAATACAGAAAAACAACAGTAAAAAAACCATTTGCCTCAGAGAGTTTGAATGGAAAATAAAACAACAGTTTGGAACAAATAAAGCTGAACATTGTTGTAAAGAATTATCTATGGATTGAAAATATAATTCTTAGTTCTGATTTACTTTCGTGATTTTTATGTGGAATCAAAATTATTGAAGCAAACCATAATTTTGTTTATGAGATTTTCTTTGCTGTTACAAAACATTATGTTGAAATTGATCTGAATAACTGCAGAAAACTGCTTAAACTATTCTTTTTGTGAGCTTTTGGAAAACAACAGTTCATTAACGAGGCAGGTATGACAATAAATAACAAAAAAAGCCTCAGTTTTATCAAATCTGCCCAGCCTAACATAACCTCAGTTATACTTTGCTCCTCAAAATCCAAGCATAATTGACTTTCAAATATATAATCCTGGCTTTCTAGTTCAGTTTTTTACTTCCTAATAAAATTAGGTACTTTCCTAGATATCAGATTTCAGATATAATTATCTTTTGAAGGGAAAGGTAAAGGAAAAGTAATGTGGTTCGTAAGAAAACAAGGAATGCCATAATAATTATAACAATAGTAATAAATGGAAATTGCATTAATATAAATTCTAACAATAATAAAAAATAATCACTCAGTGTGAATAAATGGTGCCTTTAACATTTCAACTGAATATTTCAAGATAAATTTTACAGTTTTCATAATTTGTTTAAATAAAATACAGGTTAGTATCCGAAAAAAAAGTTAAGCCTCATTGATGTTTATTCAAATACCTTTGAATTTTAAATAATGAAGATACCAAAGAATGAAAATAAAAATCAGCGATTTCATTTTTTTTATTTATTGAAGATTGGCTCACGATATTCTGGATTTTTCAACATAATTTCATTGCATTCTACATTTTTTGTCTAAGTTAACCTACATCGTATCTTCTACTTTTCCGAGTTAGCAAAAGTGTGCACTTGAAATTTCGTCACCCAGTATAAGGAAACGTGAGTTTTTCTGGCTTATTCTAACTGGATATGCTAGGTTCAAATATTTTTGTATCCACTGATGAAGAAAACCCCCCGAAAAACTACAGTTGTAAAGGGAATAAATTTGTTATAAGTTCTGTTCGCTGGTGTCGAATTGATCGGACAGTATTTAGTGTGAATTTTTGGAGTGATATGGGCACTTTGTGATCTTAGATTTGCATAACATTTGCATTTTTTATATTGGGCTGTGCTACATAAGTATTCATTATCGTTATTTAGTGTAAATTTTCTTCCAAAGCAACAATTGTGCCAAAATTTTCTTCAGTATTTAACAATGCTCATCACATAGGCTGCACATCAATGTTTATATATAACCTAAAATATAAACTTTTTTCGCATGCCCATCTTCCCATTGCAATGAATAATAATTTTTTGAGAAGGTGAATGGCATGAATTTTTAGGCAATTTTGTCCCGTTACTGATGTGTTCAATGTTCTATACTATTTGCACTTTAAATTATTCTGTTTGATGGAAACCTCTACTCGAAATGATCGACATGAACCAAAAATTAGTTTTACGTAGTGGGCCATCCCTATACCAAAAATGCTCATTTCACTCGTCTATTTTAATAAAAGTCAATGCAATACTTTTGCAGTTAATGATATTTATATATTTCTGAATGGCGGTAGTGTAACTGTGATCACGTTCATCAAACTTTGCACTGTCGCAACGTAATGTTAACAATAATCTAGAATAGCTATGTATTCATCTGATCTTATAGTTGCTTCTGTATTGTATATGGAGAGAATTTGATTTGACGCAATCGTAACTCTTTTGAATGCCAATGTTTTGACATTTTCCCATTCAAAATGATGTTAGTTCAGTTGAAAGTTTTTGGAATGAATGTCCATCTATACTGATCAGTTTTATCATTCATCTGTGTAATTTTACGTTGAACAACCTTCAAACATTTTTTGGCTGTTTTTTTTTGGGTGTGTAACCACAATCTGGAAAATAAAGCTTAATCAGTAGAGAATCTGCTGAAGTGAAATAAAAGGCAAAGTGAAAAGTTCACTCCAAAAAGTTACTGCGTAATATAAACCATTGAAATGTTGAATTAGTATTCATAAATGGCATGGCATCTGTGTGCCTTCTTTGTGGGCGGACGTTATCAGCATGTCTGTCCACTGTCACGGCCACCACGAAACTTATTCAACTTTGTTTATTTTTCAGATTGACACAAAACAATTGTGTCAAAGACTAACTTCAAAAATATTCCACGCAAGACATTCTGATAAGGTCAAGTTTTACATTTCACTTGATATTTGAATATTTCACATGATAACACTCTTGAATTTCATAGGAAGATAATGAAGAGAGGGTCTTTGTTGACCAGTTGGTTTTAATAAATCCAAACTGAAGATGAAACTTTGCTGTGGGTTCAAGGGTCTCGAGCATGTGAAAAATGTAGACCAGACAGATTTTTTTTCTTTTGCATTCAATGAATCCATTAGCCATTCCAAATTTGTCTTATAGTTTGAGGTGCGACCCTCGTGGCATGACGATGGTGATTTAAGAAGGATACTAGAACTCATCACCAATAACCATATTGACGACAAAACTTGGTTACAGTTATCACTTTCCGTTTCTAGAGGACGATTAGGAATACATTGTCACTTCACTCGCTTTCGCATCATGTCTGTCCTCATTCTGCAGTATTCCAAATCTGATAAGTCATTTCACAATACCCAATGCCAATATCTGATTGTGTTTTCAATCGAGGCAATCCAGAACTAACCAAACAGTAAACATTGAAGCCATGAAAAGTCGAAGGGCATGGAATAAACCATTACTAGATAGTGATTACGTCAGCGTAGTTATTTACTTTTTTACACAAATGGCAACCTACACATTGTCTATGTTTGAGTAGGGGAATTACCGAGCGCCACTTGTCCAAATTTCTTCTGTCAATCTATTATTTCGATATGATTGACGATTTGACTTATTTTAAACAAAGCAAATCACGTTAATGTTTATGAGACCGCTGATACACTGTCGCCAAAATTCTCTCTCTCTCTCTCTGTTTTGGATAGTCGTTGCTTCCTATCTTCAGGCGCATATGACCAATGCTCCTCCTGTTGGTTTACAGAAGCTTCGTCGAGGGGCGCAGCGATCTTGCACGAAGCAATGCTGTCGCACATTTTGTTTCAAACTTTTTTTTATTATAAAAACAATTTCATTTTTATGAAGTCGCCTCCTGCTTGGGAGACGTTTTGGTTTTCTTTCCACATATACAGCTCCCTTTACGTGGTTATCCGAACCATCCCGGCCTGGGTACCGGCGTGAATAAAGGGGGCCCCTTATTCATCACTATTAACAATGGACTAACACAACACAAAATGGAGCTTCACTATAGCACATGAGATCCGCGTACTACCAGGGCCACCACGGAACTCTTCGCCGAAGTTGAATTGTTCAATTAAGAGGTCGTTTCAAATAGACAAATCCATGTTATACCAAAAATTGTTCAAAAGTTTGTAAAAATCTCATACAAATACGAAAGAACAAAATGTACAGAAGCTAGTTAACGAAGTGTGGCGTTGTTATAAGTTACAAGCAAAGTCCGGCAAGAACTAACAATGCATGGGGGGGATAGAGATCTACCTACTTTTGCTGACAAGAGGATGAGGGGCAAATAATTGTAATAAATATGCTCTTGTATACTTAACAGCTCCTCACTACGAATGTATCTGGTGCTTGGATAAATGCTATTCCTGTAGCTTCACTTAGGACTCTACTGAACATGATGACTCTTTCAGACTTACGATTGGATTTCGACTTGGTACAACACTGTGCACACTGTTAAAACTGTCGTTTTAACGTTGGACATTTATCTTGCATATGTGCCATAAATGATCTAACGAAAAGTACATCAACTTCAGCAAAAATTTTGGGATTTTGGACAGATGTACAAGTTCAGACGACGGAAAATGGCACTTAATCCATGGAAAAAACAGTAAATCAGTTGTTTGGGACTTGTGTAGATACATTAGCAACTTACCATCTTCCTGCTACTTCTGCAAATGCTGGTACTGTTGCCCCATTAGGAGAAAGTTCCAATGAAAATATCATAAACTTCAAGTGTTTTTGGCTCTGAACCATTATATTTCATCAATGAAATTGAAAAAATACAACCAATGTAACCAACGATTCAAGAGCTACATTTTTTTCTTATTCAAAAAATTAGTATCGCCATTCAAAGAGGAAATGCGGCTTCGGTTTTTTGTACCCTTTATAATGCATAACAATCATAAGAGAGATCATAACAATATCATAACTAATGAAACACGTAATAATCGCCAGACACTCTTCCAAATAATTTTTGGTGGTTTTTAGAGCACAACCAGTTAATTGCAGCAGTGGTAGCGTCTTTGACCTCAGAATTCATTAACCTTAATACTGTTTAGACGATACAGCAAATACGATACAGCAAATAGGTGGTCGGAATTCCTAACCTATCAAAAATACGAGGCTAATGTCAATGAATGCTGTTGTCACAAAAAAGTTATCCATGATTCAATTTTGAGGTGGTCTACACCTGTTTTATTAGAGGTGGGGGCTTTTCGACCATCCTATATAACTGGACTGTAGTTTGAAAAAAGAATTAGATTTATTTTGAAAACATTTTCATGCATGCATTACTTGGACAAGCTAGAACTTACAATATTAATAATATAGATGGATATGAAATATAAGTTGTTCACCTGGTAACTGTTGGGGAATGTATTATAAATAATAAATTCAACTGTGTTACCTTTGCCTCATTTCCTATTCCAAGATTTCCATACAAAGAGTTTGCGTTGTTTACAAAGTCCTTTGAAATATTCAAAACCCTCAAAGGTCACTTTGATTTTCTTCAAAAAGATGTTTGTTATTTAATGGTAGTGATATTGTATTCTAGTCTTATATTAACTAATACTTCATCATTATCACGAGTCTAGTCTTTTTATGGGCTCAAAAATGGAATCATTTTCAAAATGTTAACCAAAGTCAGTACCAAAAGTGTCGAAACATTTTGAAATAAACTCCATTGACTAGGCTGCATCACAAATGGATGTATTTTTATTATTAAGTCTTAACGTTTGACTATAATGGGGACAATCTGTTGTTATCCCTTTGTGTTACTGACTGTTCATAATATTAGAATTATGTTAAATATAACGTGCCAATTATTGGATCAAAGACTCTTGTACAAATTTTCGAGTCAAAAAATGTACTTAGTACTCTAAAAGGTAAATGCAATTGTAAAAATACATATATGTACAGGACCTGTGAAACCTGCAAAAAAAAAATTTAAAACGCTGTTGTTTTAGATTACGTTTTCAGATTTCTTGAAAATTGGGTCATTTTCCAAATTTGTATGCAAGAATTAGCTACAAAGAATAGTAGGGAATGATGATCATATCTAGTCGTGTAAAAAAAATCACCTAATTTTTATTTGTTGGAATGTATCAAACGTAATATTCTGCAACAGCTTGAATTTTCATTACGAAAGTATAGAAAAAATGTCGTACGACCTCTAATGGTTATATTTGTTTAAATGTGTCATTTTTTTCTCTACAACCGTAAAATATTTTTGTTTTCAAGGACCAGCCGTTCAAAAAGGCAAATTTGCTTTGTTCGATGCTTCTATAGTCTAGTTTTAAGATACTCAATCAATACGAGGGGGGCGAGTAAGTTCTCTCCGCTCGATTTTCTAGAAGTGTAGTTTGTTAGCGGGGGCCTTAATGTTTGGCTATTTCATAGTTGTCGTGTTGTGCCAGGCAATCAACGGTTAGCTTCATCTGTAGCGTTATGCTCAGTACTTAAGGTGCCAAATGTGGTAGAAATTGTCTTTATGCATAATTCCATAAATCAATAACTTAGCTGGAAAGTTATTAGTTGAATGGTGCAATTTTGTGTTGTTGAACATTTCTCTAGGTAGGTTATTTCTGCTTAGCTGATAAAACAGTAATTGTTGACTTTGGAGTGGAGATTTTTTGAATGTGAGCTTTAAGTAATAGATTCACCTTCAGCTCGATTTACATTCGGCTGAAAGAATGTTAACAATGAAAACTTCACTATCGATTTCTTCAAATAATTATTGAACTGTTCTGAATATTCTGAGTATTACTGAAAGCAAACGAATAATTTTGATCATAAAAATAATAACGTGAAAGGTTGTCATGACAGCAGAGTGTAATTTTCACGTTTTTATTGCTATCACTCTGTGTGAATTATCATATTCAATCATATTTATTGTAGTAGCTGATTTGAGGGCTTTTTTTAATTATACTTACATGAAAATGTATTACTTCGATACAGTTATGATGCTGCTTTTTAAGCTTCTTATTTGATTAACATAGTCTAGAGGAAATAGGTCAGGAAACGTAACGGTGTCCTGCTTCATTTTTAAGCACTGCAGTGTTAATTTCCTTTAATAAATATGGGATGTCTTATTGACACTCGAAACGCCAACTAAACATTTTTTGGAAACTATTTCCTTGCAAAATAATAATGATTTTGCAGAATAATAATGATTTACCTACAATTCTGAATGC
Organism: Leptinotarsa texana; assembly: GCA_015342105.1. Lineage (NCBI taxonomy): Eukaryota > Metazoa > Arthropoda > Insecta > Coleoptera > Chrysomelidae > Leptinotarsa > Leptinotarsa texana. Next base: position 16,552 of record WOGN01000202.1, on the reverse strand, counting down.
TTTTATAAAAGCATTCAATTTTTCTTTCATATGAGTCATGTTTAAAGTATTCAAAATTTTGACAAGATTTTTTAAGAAGTTAGGTGACATATCTTGATTCTGAAAACAAAATTGACCATTCAAAATTTTAATAAATTATTCACTTTGTCTAACATTATAATTTCTAGTGTGGGGCAAGTCCTATTTCAATAATATCAGTTCTAGATAAAAAATATAATAGAACATACATTACTCTGAGATTTCCACTTGAAAATGTACAAAACCGTGACATACGGCATCTTCGAGAGTCACAATACTATGACGTCAAAAGTACCGTGATGTCCGAAGATGCTATTGTATAGCGTGACGTCACAAGTATTGTAACGTCCGAAAATGCTATTATATAGTTCGGTTTTGTAAGCTTTCAAGTGAAAATACAACATTGAAGGGTATTTTTTGCATATATTCCAGATGAATGAACTGTTATCTGCTGCATTTATTTTTTTAACGATAATGGCAGCACGATAATAGTTTATGATACTTTTTCAAATACATTTCACTTCATCATTTTGAAAATACAGTGTTGCGATATCGAACTTCAAAAAAAACAAAACAACCATAATACCGGCTACAATTATAGTTCTGTTAAATAATCATGTACACTGTGTAAAAATTCATCTTGTAATCCATACCTACAGTGTAATTTTCTGATTGATTTGATCTCCACAAACTTTATATGAAAGTGAATTCAAATCACTGTTGATAAAACTACTGTGTTAACAAAACATGTGATACATTTTTCAAATAAAGTTTATGGAGATCAAATAGTGAGACGTAGTTTATAAAACATACATTGTAAAATTAACTTCAACTTTATCACCTCTCACTTGAAAATGACTGGATCCATTTTGAAAATTTTAGTTTAAATTGATTGTATAGAGAAAGTATTGGGTGTGTCACTTCAACCAAAGGAATAGAATTTCATATTGGAGCAGAGAAAAATTCCAAGTGCCCAACTCAAAATGGCGTTAATTTATGATTCAATTGAAATTTCTGATATTTGAAAATTTGCATACTCTTGATATTGTTCTGAGTGGCTATTAATGCTGATAACGATTTGTCTTCACTCCTTTCTTCTACAGTAACAAATACTTTTTTATCATTATAGTTAATCTCGTAATCGTTTTATTTGTTAAATTTTGTTTCTGTGATATTAGACGTTGTGATATTTTCTTTGTGTGCTTTAAAAAATGCTTGTGAATTACGTTATTTATTTATGGAATTATAGACCAAATACATTTATAATGATTAAAATATGTAATATAATATTTTAAATTTTTGTATTTAGAAATATATGACTGATTTATAACTAAATATTTTTGCAAAGTCACCTATTGATGCTGATATTCTATAAATTGTTTCAGCACCCTGAAATTCCATGTAAAAAAAATCACAATCAGCTAAACATGAGATATCAGTTATATAGCCTTTATTAAATACAGGGTCTTTATCAATTAAGAGATTGTATTGTAAGTAGTTATCTTAAAGAGATTTTCGTCTAGAGCAGACTCTAAAGAAATTATGAACAGTATTGATTTCGTGAGAATATATATTTAGTAATAAGGTGTCGCAAAATTCAAGAATTGATTCCATTTTTATATAACACCTTGCGATGTTACCATAATATTTTTGGGCTATTGCCAAACATTTTTGCTGCATGTTACGATTCGCCCCTTCAATTATTGTTTGTCAAGAACTATTTTGATTTCATCCTGAAACCACTCATATCCTGATTAGACATCCAAACAGTACTCTTACTTTTATGAATCTCGAAGAGAAACTCATGACATACTTCATTTCAATCCATTACCACTATTCAGTAACTTATTCGAAGGTAATCATTTGCCAAATTATGAAATGAACATCAGTTGTATTATTAGGTTATGTTAAAATAGTGAAATGCAAGTAATAGGTTTATATATCTATATGTACGCTGTTTCTAGTGCTTTTCGCTTCCAAGATCACAACACGACTGTAATTGTACTTTAGTGTAGAAGCACGCTGTTACTCTATATCTAATTTCGAATATAGAAGTGTTACACACCATATCCTTGGACATATCCTTCGTTACTTGCTCAACAATTTTTCCCGCACCATATCATCTTTTACGAGTAACAGCTTAAGACATTGACACAGTTTGAGTTAGAACTTTTACCGTGTTAGAGAGTCATGTTCATGTAGTATTTAAATATATCAATTAGGCAATAATTATTGAGAAAGAATGTGCAAGCATCAGCAAAAAAAGACAGTTCTAGTTAATGCACATATCTTACTGTTCTTTCCATATGCAAAATGTTAGCATATTTACTCATATTAAGATGTTTTATGTTTGTTTTTGGTTAATAAAGTGTGAATATTTATGTGTGTGTGTCTTATTGTATCCTATTTCAACAAAAGACTTCATTTTTTATTGTGTCCAAAGGAAGGGGAAAAATATGACTACCATTCTCAAGGAGTTTGAGGATCAGAAAAAATTTTTTATTGTCATGTGAGAAAATATAAATTTTCTGAAAGGAAAACCCAGAGGTATTCCTAATATTCAGAATATATTGATTTGAGTACGAGGATTTAAGGACCCTGGTAGAATACAAGAGAAGTAAAGATGTGAGTTGAAAAATATCAAGTGATAAAACTACCCAAAATGAATATAAAGAAATGTCCTTAAAATCGGCTTAAACGACGATATTGGAACATTTGGTGTAAAAGTTGAAAACTTTTTCTAGAGATCAATTACCCTAACACCAAACTAATATTTTTGCATTCGACGCGCGTTTCGCTAACAAGGTTAGCATCTTCAGGAGAATATTATTGGAGTTATTTTTAACACCTCGACACGAGTGTCGATCACCAAGTGATCATATTCAAAAAGGAAGTTTTATCTTCACGTGTCGAGGTGTTAAAAATAACGATTTGGTGTTGGAAAAACTCCTGTAATATTCATTACTACACAGTGCATCTTCTTCAGGAGAAGCAAATTGATACTGAATCTAAAGACAAGGGTTAGCTGTTTATATACCTGAAGTTTTTTGGTCCAATGTGGTCGTTGTTAAATGATGATTATCCTAATTGATTTTTCGGTGATTAACAAGTGGAATCACTACCTGAAAATTAATTTGTCAACAATAGATTAATAAGCGGACAAATTAATTTGCAGGTAGTGATTCCACTAGTTAATTACCGAAAATTCAATTAGGATAATCATCATTTCACAAACAAAGTCCATATCGGACCAAAAAACTTTAGGTATATAAACAGCTAACCCTTATCTTTAGATTCAGTATCAATTTGCTTCTCCTGAAGA